>JAIPRL010000572.1:112616-128412 GCA_025469235.1 Pemphigus obesinymphae
CATAATATTTTGTTCGTTTTCAATATTATATGTCATAAACTGAACATTCAATAAAATATACTGTATAATATTATGTAGTAATAACTGTACCTACATGAAACTGAGCTATTATAAATATATCATATTATATTTTAAAATATGTATAAGGTCACACTAAATCATATTTATTTCTACATTTTATCTTCAATGTAATGTTAAACATAGGTAGGTACTGAGTAGGTATATAATTAACATTAAGAGTTATGTATACTACACCGAAGCTACGCTCAGAATCGTTTTATTGAATGCAATGATTTATCATTGCTTTCAAATGCAATACATCCACCTAGAGTATCCTGCCTAGTAGCGAAGTGCATCCACCCATACTGACACCCGACGAGCGAAGTGCTTCCACCCCCTACTGACCAACTTTTTTGATATTTGTTTTACATAAAATAAATATTAGGCACTGTCGTTCAATTGTTAATGACTTGATACGAAAACATAGCGTAAAAATCACTATAACTTCGAAATTAAGTTCGATAAAATAAATATAAAGACACCATCGTATTTAGTAAGTAAAAGTATAAATTTTGATGAAAAAAAGTTTAAAATTTGTTTGGGAGCATAAACTAAATTTATGCCTAGATATAATATAATTTATGATTATTTTTTTAGAATTAAAAAAGTAAAATAAAAGAACAAAAATAATTATTTGATTCTTAATATTTTGACCGGTTTTTATAACCGTTTGATACTCATTGTATCCACTTTGAATATAGAGGATTGGGGTTAAATCATTGTTCCCAATATGACTTCATTTAAAGAGCTTAACGACTTAATACTAATAGCACCACCACTGAGAAGCACTGCTGATGGAAAAATCCAGGAATATATGGATAGTTTCTTCACATATGACCACAGCTATAGATTGGAAGCATTACAGATGGTGACGGTGGTTGCCTTCACCGCAGAATGTGGGCATCGAAAAATGACGTTGCTAAGTGGCTCCACGTGAAAGCGCTCTTAAACTGTCCATTAAAAAAAAAATTCACTCTTTTCTTGTATTTATATTATTGGAGTATTTTAAAAAGTTTTACATTTCTTAAAATTAAAATGCATTTCATAGAATGAGTTGTTTTTTAGGTTTTTGTACACACATTATATATCCTTTATATGTCTGTGTGTCCTATTGATTTGCCATCACAGTTACTAGAGTGATAAATGCTTATATAACACAGTCGAAAAGTATGTTTTTCTTAACATCCGCCTGTTCTTATAATTCGTACTATGGTATCCACCAATATCAATATCAATGAATATATTAGTTTAAATACATTAACTAAAAATTATGTAGGTACCTAAATTGGAAATTTAGCACGCTTGTGGAGTGAGTAATCCTAATATTATTTAATGTTTTATATATTTTTCAGAATCGCATGAATGACGTATTTCAACCATTGGACACTATTCAACAATATTTAGATCATATTACAATATATAAGAAAGCCACTGGAATTTTGCAACAATACAATACCAATAGTACTTAATTAATATAAATTATAAATACATAAGTACATTGTTCAATGTACAAAATTTTGTTGTTCTCAAATAACAAAATATTTTATTTAAATGTAATTATATTTAATTTTTTAATTTTTATTGATGTCAATATTATAATAGAAGAATAATGTAATATATTATATACGTTTTTAATCAATAACATTAATTGCGTTTATTTGATTCATTGACATATTTATTTATTAAATCAAATACAAAATTAAATATATAATATATAAGATTTTAAAACTAAAATTGTATGATTTAATGTACAATTAATATTATAAATAGACTTAAGCTTAATTAAAAACATTTAATAATGATTACATAAATAAGTAGGAATTATTAAACGTAACAGGTGTATAATTGGCACAAAAACATAATAATACTTGTATAATCAGTATATATTATATATAAATATTTTAGACTCTAGATCAAGATTTAATTTACATAAAAATCATGATGACTTATTGACCGTTATAAACCGAGAATAGTTTTTTTTATAAAACTAGCATAAAATATTGCAGGAAAGTTATTTTTAGTCATATAATCTACAAAGGACAAGAATATTATCATTAATTTAAATAAATAGACAATTTTCAGATATAGGAAAAAAAATGCCTCCTACTTATTATTAATATTATTAATTTATGACACCACAACTCTAAAACTTTTATCATAAGTATTATATAATGGATATTTTATTTAAATTCACATACTTCATAAATCAAATTTATCAGCCTTTTTTTATTTAGGGTTGTAATAAAAAATAAATAATTTTTTTGTTTTAGTACATAAAAACTAAAATCAAAGTATACACAATAAAGATTATTATACTGAAATATATATATAATAAATACATTTGCCTTGTATTACAATTTTCTAAAAGCTGTTAAGCATTTATTTTGACTATTCACTTAAATATATTATAGTATATATATTTGCAAAGACTGTATAGACAATATTAGATATTTATTGTAATCAATGATACGATATCATATTATATTCATATAAACGGACCAATTTCCTGATCCTTGAGACCACCAAAATAGCTGACATGTGTTAACATTCCGAGTGTTCTCTTTATATAATATATATTATACGACTATGATTATATTATTATCTCTTGCCTATCTAACAGATAATACAGAAAAATTAAGCTACTAAATTAAGAGTGTTTATACTTTATTTTTAACTCAAATATAATTCATCAATGAAGAATCTGCATAGCTTGATTTTTACAATATTGCCCGATAGATAGATAGACATAAACATTTATTTACGGAGCCAACATTATATTTTGCGAGGCCTGTGACTAACATTAGTTTTGAGTAGATAAAAAAAAACATCAACATAATATAGTTGACTTCCAATCAGCCTGGAACAAGGGCCTCACCTATCCTCTGCTAATGCCATCCCCGATAATTTATGCAGGTCATTAACTTTTAATACTCTACTACAGTCAGATGATTCAAAAATTTTTTTTTTTAATTATTATGAACAGAAATAAATTTCAAGTATTTATATTATTTAATATTTATAAATTATCAATAAAATTATATAATATTAATTAAAAAATAAGTATAAATATTGTACTAAAAATTTGTATACAATAAAACTAAAAAACAAATTTACATAGTTAAAAGTGTATAAAATAACTTTATAATATAATACTAAAATATTAATACTGAAATTCATTTAATAATCTATTTTTTTTTTCAATTTTTTATTATTTTACATAGTAAACAATAAAAGTATTTAAAACATGAAAAATAATATAAATTAGATTAATTAAGAAAAAAGTAGTATTTTATACATTTTAAGAAACTCAATATAATAATAAATTAATAAACACCAAACAAGATACTTTTGAATATGTATAATTCATAATTATTCAATTAATATTTTTTATAAATAATTAAATGACATATAATTATGCGTTTTATACAATTATATTGATAATTTTTACAATAAACTCAAAATAAACAAATATATTTTAATCAAGCATATAACCAAATAAATAGGGCTATCATGATATTTATTGTAGGGATTATTTGGACTACGAGAAATAGAAAAATAAGTGAATTTTTGACAATGATTATGATCAAGAGTAAATGTACTAAAAAATAATGAAATATGTGTATATGTATACACTAAAAAGAGCCTAAATATACACATTTTTAAAATGTTTATTCTGGTGTTTAAAGTGCATAATATACACACATGTATGTTTAGCCTGTTAAGATTCAGCACACAAGAAAAGTAGTGATTCTGCTCCACAAATTTAAATTAAAAAGCCTAAATTCATTTAAAATAGAAATTGAAATACAAACATTTGCTAAATAAATAATAATGTATAATAATATAACTGAATATTTATATTAATTGCATTTTTTTTTATTATCATTTTAAAATTTTTTTGTTAATTTATTAACAAAGAATACATATCTATGTATAAAATATTCAAATATGCAACAATAATTTTTAAATTAAACATATTTGAGTAAAATCAGATTTTGAATATGCAGTTTCTAAAGAATAATGCAAATGCATCAAGTCCCAGCTCTGCTTATGATAATACATTTTCAAAAATAAATAAAATACTATTTATGATAAATTGTTTAATATAGGCCAAATAAATTGACAAGCTCTTTAAACTTAATAAATATACTACAAAATAATAAAAATAATGAATACATTTTATATAATATAACTACTATTTGATAGGGGTTATGTTAATAACTTTTAAATATTTACAATTATACATTCGAAATATTTTTGTGAATATAAAAATTAATTTGAATTATAGAAACAAAAGAACTTAAATGTAAAATCTGAGAAAACAAACACTTTGTTATTTAAATAGTTATTCCAACATAAATATTAAGCACCTATTCTAATTTGATCAATTTTTAAATATAAAATTTAATTATTGATAATAAATTACTAGAGTTGAAGAGGAAAATTATTTAAATTTACCTAATAAATTACAAATTAACTTAAAATTGACTAGGCAGATATAAAACATGGTAAAAAAATCTTGATCAAAATTTGTATTTATGAAAATGGATGAAGTTTTAGTTGCTAAATTATATTGAACAGTAAGCTAACAGTAGGAAGGGGTTTCTCATAATTCTAACTGTTTACACTTTATAAAATTAATATAAAATTGTTCAATATAATGTTTGTGTATTGTATAAAAAACGAAATTTATAATTTAATTAATGTTTCTCATAATTGTCCCCTTTAAGAGGACTCAACACAGATTTTTCGAAAGCTAAAATGGTGCTCTTATTTCCATAAATTAACTAGTTTGATTTTAATTTAAAAAACAGATCTGAGTTCATTACGATGTCTTCTATGTTTTCACTAAATGATATTTATAAATCACAGCTAATTGTAAAAAAGATTTTTTATTAATTTAAAGTCTTCATAAAAAAACTGTATATTCATTTATTTTTAATTCTATCTGGTGAAAACACAGTTTATCGTTTTTAATTTATTATTTTTTTTAATTTTAATTTTTTATTTTTACTTAGTAATTAATTAACTTATCGTCTTGAATTTTGCTCAAATGCATTGTTTATCTAAACTTATTCAGATAACTATAATTATGGAAATTCACAAGCATGTTTATTACAAAATATAGTAAATTATTTGATGGGCATGTGATTATACAAAAATAAAAAGTACTGACAAGGAATTATTTTAAATTAAATATATATATTTTTCAATTGTAAGATTATTATTTTTTAACAAATTTCATAAAAATTGCCTATACATAACCCCTTAAAAATTGGGTGTGTTGAGTCTTCTTAAACAATCCAACAGAAACATATTACTTATTTGTAACCTGAGAATAATTTGTATTTTAATGAACAATTCTGTAATTTTTTTACATAAACACTTGGTTATAAAAATATGAATAAAAGTAATGTAGTTTTGAGTATTTTGTACACATTTTTTTTTACTCACTATCTTTTTATTTATATAATTTTGACTCTAAAAATTATTTTTATAATACTTTATTTATCATAATAATGGCAAATATGAATAATTATTGATATTTAAAATTGGTAAAAGATTATCATATTTATGTACATGTGTGATTTAGACAAACTTATATCAACTTTAATTTTAAATATAATTCATTCATAAGCAATTGCATAACAATTTCATAAGTTAAAAATATTACATGTAGATAAGTAATAATAATTACCTATGTGATATTAGGTATAAAAGTAGATGATATTTAATACTGCCTTCTACAACAAATTATTAATCAACAATTCACAGATACCTTAGGTTTGGATAGCAGTGGTCATTTCTCTGTGAATTGCAGCCAATTCTTGTATGCGTACAAATAGGCTATTGTTGAGGGTATCTATAACACGCCTTTGCGATTCTTGTGCCGCTAAGGCCGTTTCCAATTGTTCTTGAGCTAGACTTACTGCAGCTTGGAGTTCAGCATTTTCTTGACTAAGTACCTAATAAAGATATAAAGTCGTTATATTTAATAATTATGCTATGTACAATAATTAAGATTATTTATTACTTTGCATTTTTCTTCTAGTGGCATTTTATTCATTGTTAACTTTTGGACATCTTCATTTTTACTTTTTAAATCAGTTTCCAGGCTATCAACTTTCAAGCGTAGATTAGTTAACTCATTTCTTAATTCTGAAGCAACCTCTGATCCACCTAAAAGACAAAAATAAAACAATGTTATAATTTGTTACTATAAATTATTAACTAATTTAATACCTTTGGCTACTTCAGCGTCAATGTATCTATTTTTCAATCGTTGATTTTCTTCTTTGTAAGATTGCAATTGACGTTTCCATTCATCTACATTAGCCGTACTTTCTTGTAATGCATTTGTCAATCTTAAATTATTGTTTTTTAATGTCTGCAATTCAATTTCCCATTTTTTTGCATTTGCTGAACTGTGAATAGAAAAGACAAATACATATTTATAAAAATAAAAATAGATAATAAAAATTGATGTATTTTACCTATGTGTTAAAGCTAATTTTAATCTTTCATTTTCATATTTTAATTGAGATTCAGACATCATAGAATTTCCACCACTCATACGTCCATCATTGCTTATTTGATGTTTAGGACTTTCCACAGCCTAGATATGAAATAAAATGTAATAAAATATATATTTCAAATTTTAACGGTATAATTAATTACATGATTAGAATTAGAAACCATCATATTTTTTGACATCTGGATCTGGTTGATCATTTGTTCAGTTGGATTCGTATCTTCAGGAGTAGTATTTGGTTCCGTAGGTGTCATATTAGGAGGTTCGATAATACTTTGACCATCAGACGACTGACTAATACGTGTGGTCACGGGACTAGCGTTTGCACTAGTGACTGGTGTTGATGAGCTCATATAAGTTTGTTGAATTTGCTGTGGACCATTGACTGCCGATTGTCTGGTTTTTTCTTTAACTTCTTCAAATTTATGTATAAACTAATAAAATATTTAGTTAAAATTAGACTATATTTTATTGCATATGCTGGATACATAGATACCTGGACACTGGGTACATGTGTTTCTAGAAATTTTGTGCACATGAGTGCATACTTGTGCATTTTAGCACAATGCCCTATTAATCCAATAAATACTAAATAGTGTGTTAAGTATTTCCAGACTGTTAACATATTTGATTTGACACAATTATTATATTGTCAGTTGTAAAAACTTTAAAGTATTATAATGAAAAAATTAGTATTTCACTTTTTGTCAATTTTAATTTACGTACTACTATATCCATATAAAACAAAATGTTATCTTTCCCCCACAAAAAAAGACAGTTCAAATCTCTAGTCGTTTAAAAAAATTAAATAATGATTAGAAATGACATTTTATAAAGAAATAATACCTACAAAAATAAACTTATCTTTAGTTATATCATTGATTACATATTATATATATTATAATATATAATCAATGGTTATAAGTTACAACCTTTAATAAAGAAATTATATCGACGGAAATAGATATAATAATAATATAAAAAAATAAATAAATGTGTGACTGGGAACGCACTATTTACTAGGTTACTGTATACTGCGCTAAAACCACAGACCATTTAATGCAGGACATACCTACACTATCAGTTTTAATAACAGTTGTGTGACTAATCCTAACAAAATAAGACTGGAATGAACAAAATCAATTTATTTCGATTTTTATCCGGTTCATTCTTCAGTTTTACATGAACCAATAAGAAAATAGAAAGTGTGTAGGTCTCGCTGATTTTTGACATGATTTTATTCAGTTGCTTGTATGTATACAATGTAACAAACAAAACGTACACTGTACATGTTTTGTTCTATCTGACTATTGTACTTAAATGAAATATATAATAAAAAAATATTTTTCCCTACTTTTTACTTACATAGTTTTTAGTTTTAATACCTACATATTTTAATTATGTAAAAGAAGTAACATAATTATCATATATTTATCATGAGCATAAATTGGTTCAGAATAGTGAGAGGGTGAAACCCTAAATATTTATAGACATCACAATTTTAGAACTATTAGAAATTGATTTAAAGGGGGTCTAATTTTAAGTTTAAAGAGTTCACTCTCTAAGCTCCTCTAAAATTTTCACGTATGGTTCATTTTGATAAACAATTTGTAATTTAACTATATCATGAACAATCGTGTTTATGAATGGTAAAAAGTATGCATATAAATGGATATTTGCATTGATTATAAATATATATATTAATATATAATCAATGGTATTTGTCCAGTTTAGTTTTATCCATATAGACAAACCCATATGAGTAATTAAAAGTACTTTAAAACTGACAGTGTATGGCCTGCTTAAAACATACATGTGCGCACTACACAGAGTCCAGGAACACATTATATACCTGGTGTCCGGATATCTAGCCATAGCGATATTTTATTCTATATTATTAACATAATATATGGATGTATAAGTTAGTAATAATAAATACTTTATTCAGTTCTTGTTCAGAAGAAAACCCAAGTCCATACACTGTGTTGGCTCTAGTGTCCGTCCACTGACCAAATTTTTGTGATGTTTTCGTAAACGACATGTTCGGAGTTATTGTGCTGTTTATGACGGCCTAAAATAAGTGAATATTGTGAATGTTCTTATGATTATTAGCTTTTAACAACATTGTTAGACATACTTTGCTTCCTTCCACACTAATGATGCGATACAATGCTCTGTGCGAGTCGAAAAAAAAGGACACATTGACAGCCACCGTAGATGCCGATATCCATGATTTTTTAGTTTTGGGATCTATGTGGAATACATGGGCCTTGCACGTGAATATCGGTTGCTCTCTGTTGAACATTTTGATTTTAGTTAAGGCATATTATAATAATATTGTGAACGGAAAACGGAACCATCAACACTTACCCCATCGTATCCTTCCCAGAAGTCATCGCCATTAACGAAAATTGCGGTTTCAGATGTTGAAACCACTTAAGCGATTCGATCAGAGTTTAACAAAATGTTCTTGAAAAACGATTGAGACACTTCTCTCAATATTTATGTATACCGGTGTACGCGGCTGTTATAATTTGTGATTTGTATACCAGAAATCTTTTACTGCCGAATATTTGTTTATCAATCAATTTTGATGGATATGTATTTTTGATAACAGGATAAATTGACTGGAAAGTACGTATGCGCACCGTGGACCAACGCCCATTTGCGCATGCGGTTTATTTATCACCAGATTGATTACGAATGCATCATTTATCTGTTATCAGGGTTTTATTTTTATTTTTATATACATTTGCTATCAAATATCAATGATCAACCGCAGTCAGTAAACTAAGTTTTCTAGTTTTTTCTTATTATTATTATTTAATATTTATTTTTATTATTATTAAACATATTTTAAACGATTACTATTTATGTTATTTAAAAAAAAAAAATAGAAAATGTTCCTGCACTTCATAGCCATTTAATTTCTATTATCCAGGTAAAATAAAAACATAATTTAAATATTTTTATTAATTTATATTAATGAATGAGTCATCTTGGATTTCATTGAATGTATCTAATAAATGTTTGTTTTTATAATAGCGTCAACTTTAAATAATCAATCGAATGAAGTGAAAAAGTAATGAAGTGTTTACACTACCTACCTATACCTATTTTCAAAAATATTATGTTGGATCATTGACCATTATTTATTTGTAATTATTATAATTTCCATTAGTTTTGTACTAGAAATGGGTCATCAGCTAAATTATATATGTATTTTAAAATTACTAAACTCTATTTTTATGTTTATACGTGTAGATATGTAAACTATTTTCCCCCAGCAAATGATATGGAGGACACACAAGAAACTGACCCAGCTTTTCTAGTTGTTGATACAAATAATATGACAATAAATGATCCGGTAATTGATAGTTCAATTAGTGAAAACAATTCTGAACCCAGTAGTTCAATACAACCAAATGTTTACGAACATTTATTTGAGCAACTAAAAGAGAACAACAAACATATATTTGTTTTAAGTACAGCTGGTAAACCAATATATACTCGGTAAATATTGTGTGGTTATAATAAGAAAAAATATTTACTAAACTTACTTTTATATGTTTTAAATGTAGGTTTGGAAATGAGAACCAGATGGCCTCCCTATTTGGTCTAATGATAGCTTTGGTTTCAGTGACCCAAGATTCAAATGATTCGTTACAGTCAATTTGCTGTGGTCATACTAGAATAGTGTTTCTGAACCAAGATCCAATCATACTAGTTGGTGTATCCCAATCTTCTGAGCCTTATGACCGAATTAAAAAACAATTAACGTAATTCTTAATGTACCTCCTACAAACAAATCGGATCTTAAAATGATAACTATTTTAAATTAACTAGTATTTTATTATTTCAGATATGTCTACAATAATATAATTAGTACATTAACATTAACTCAGCTTAAGAAAATTTTCCACAATAGAAATAATTTTGATTTACGACGATTGATGAGTGGATCTGAAAGACTTATAGACAAACTTATTACGTTTACTGAAAATGATCCAGGATTTTTATTGGATTCAATTAGTTGTCTACAAATGCCATCTAGTAGTAGAGACAAAATAACACAGACTATATTGACAGAATGTAGTAAAATTAAAGTAAAAAAATAATCATTTTGAAAAGAAATACAATATCTATGAATATATTTTTCATGTCTAGAATTTAGTATTTGGTCTGTTAATTGCTCAAAAACATGTGATATCAATTGTGCGTATGAAAAAATACTCGTTGCAAGTATCTGATATTCATTTAATATTAAACCTTATCAATTCAACCGAATCATTCAAAACAGCTGAAAGCTGGACACCCATTTGTCTACCTACATTTGACTCCAGGTAAAATATATCTTGATCAATATTTTTTTATTACCGATACTGTTTAATTATCACAAATTGAAAGCAAAGATAATAGTAATTTTCCATTATTTTCAGTACCTAGTTTTCTATTACGCTTAAGAAAATAAAATCGAAATTTTACCCTTTTTAAATACTAACTATAATACATTTTCTATTAGAAAGCATTTTACCTCGAAACTCCTACTCGACTCTTATACCAAAAATGTATGCATATATAAAAAAAAATCAAATAAAATTTTTTTTCAAAAGTATTGAAATTTTTATGACATTTATATAGTGCTAGTAAATTTTAATTCTGGCATTATTATTTTCCGATTTATAAATAATTTTGATGATTTTCCTTTACATTTTTACATTTTTAAGGGATTCAATATAGACAATTTTTATGAAATTTTAAGAAAAATGAAAATCTTTATTTATATAATTTAAAAATATTTAAGTACAGTTTGAAAATAATTTAAAAATATATTAGTATCACTTTTTATTGTTATGATATTAATACGATATATTCACGATATTTGTGAACAAAACTGTTTTGCGAGAAATCATTGTTCTCGGGCTGTAGTTGTAATTAAAAACCCAATATTGACACAAAATTTTAGGCAAAAATATGTGTTCTACCATCGTCTTTTCAAATATCATAAGTTTAGTTTAACTGATGTTATGCCACCTGTAGAAAATTAAAAAAAAAAAAAAAAAGTTTTTTAAAAATGAATAACTTTTTTATTATTTAATATTTTAACAGTAGAACCACATATAATGTTGTTTACAATATTGTGTCAAAATTTAATTACAACCACAGCTCGAGAATCATTTTTTCTCGCAAAACAGTTTTGTATGAAAAAATAACACATGTATGGCACATGCTCTATACCAACTATACTCTGTCCAGTGAGAGAACGCGCCGCGTCTGCACATGTAGAATGGCAATCGAGCGACAGCGACTACGGTGGCGGCGGTCGATGTATGGTACTTCCGAGCGCTCTGTCGGTCACCAGGTGGGATAGGTGGGAACACTATGAGTAGGCACGCGCGGGGTTGCATGAAACGAAACCGATTTTGGTCGGGCCGCGGCGTGTTCTCTCACTGGACAGAGTATAGGATGTATTTTCTATGAGAAAGGTCTTTATCTGAAAATCCTATTTGAATTCTACCAGAAAAAGTGTTTGTATACATACAAATATAAATACTTTCTTTGCTATGTTTAGAATCAAATATAATATAAACAAATGCATCAATATAGGCAGAATATTTTAGAAATTTGCCATTTTTACCTCAAAATTCAACTTTTATATTAAGTAGGTGTTTTTAAATAGAAGAATTTCTTTTTTTAAACTAGCTATCCCAAAATCTTAATATGGATATAAATGTACCATAAACTAGAAGTAATATTTTATTATATACAAGGGATTATTATTATAATTATGTATTTATGAATGTCCAATGTTAAACAATTCAAAATAAAATTCCATTAGAATTTTGAGTTTTTTATGAGTTTGGATTCTGGAATCATGATCAAAAGTATAGTACTATTATAATTATTATATACAATATACTAATGTATAATAATATATTATACTACTGATATATTTTTATAACTATTTTTCATTATTTGATCTTAATAAAAGTCACAGCATAATTTTAATTTGATGATGTTCTAATTTTAGATTTTGAATTTAGCGAGGAATGTGTTAGTTTTATAACAATAATTTTTTTTTTTATTCTTGTTCTTTTACATTCATACACTTTTTCAGGCAGTAGGATTTAGAAAAATTCTTCAAATATAGAGGTTTTTGGTAGGAGTTCTCTTTTAGTTGGTACTCTATTTTATAGAGGTCATTTTTTGATTTTCTAAGTATTCAAAAGCGCAACGAAAAACTATACTTTTTATATGGGAAATGACACAAAAAATTGTTAGAAATTAGAGAATACCAAATAATGGTACCGTACATCATGGTTACCGACTATATTGATGATATGTAATATTTATAACTACCAAAAAAGACTAAAAATTATTAAAATATTGGAAAATTATAATGCCAGAAACTTAAAATTTATACCAAATATTTACTATAACACTAAGTATATATTGATGTCGTATTTTTTTATTACCTATATATATAAATATATATATATATAAATAATATATATGTAAATACTAACAGTAATACCATTGATTTCTATTAAACAAGAGTTTGTTAAATAGAATTACATATTTTTTTTATTTAATTAATTGCATATACATGTACTTTTATATTGTATTAAAAAAAACACCAAATATCATATACATATTGGGTACATTTTTTAAACTTTTCTAATTTAAAAAATAGTGAGTTTTGTTTGCTTATTTTTATAAATTGTACTTTTTTCGTAAAAAGTTTCGATTTCGTTGAGTTTAAAAAGAATTCATTGGGAATATTTGCTTATTATCTAAAACTATTGTATGTATAATGTTAGAACAATATTTAATATTTGATAGTGACAACATTTACAAAAACAGGTTTATTATCAAATATTTTATTCTTTATATAGAAATATCAGATTTGTTATTTGGAGATAAATTTACATATAATGAACTATTATAAAGATCATAGTTTTTAAAAATATTTTGTTATATGGAAGTTTCACTGTACTATAAAATCAATGGGAACATCCAAGTTACATACATACACCGAAGCTTGGCTCAGAATCATTTTATTGAAAGAAAAAATTTATCATTGCTTTCAAATTCAATATATCCACCACCAGTATCCTACCCGACTAGTAATGTGTTTCCACTCCCTATTGACTAGTTTATTTTTAAATTACTGTTACCTATTGAGGTCTGAAAATGGAATATTCTGTTTACTGGTGATGAATACTTTGATTAATAATGATGTAATATATAGTCACAATAATTAAACAGTACCTTATTACTTCTTTACTTTTGTCTTTTACACAATATAATGCAATCTTTGTACTATGTTTTTCAGTGGTTTTATGCATGCTCACATATCTTATTTGGCAGAAGATTGTCAAGCGTGTCTAGTTTTATTAACTGTTGACCATAATCTATTTTTTTCACTTTCTGATGCTAAAAGAAAAATCACAGAGGTTGGTTACATCAAACTTATTTTGGTTAGATTAGTTGAAAATATTACCAATTATTTCTCTTTTATAGAAAATGCGGCGCAATGATTGTCTCCAAGCAATCAATGAGGCTATTATTCGCCAACCAGTGAGTTTATCACGAACCAATATTTTAGGACTAAGGCACCTTTTGTACAAAAATAAAAATCGTTCACAACATTGGTGCCCTCCTTTTACTACACCGTATAATACTGACATTCTGCAACAAAACCTCATGTCAGTATATTGTTCATTAATCAGTCAAATGAATTTCCCTGGACGTACATTGAAAGTAATTTATCAACAAATAAAAGCTGAAACTATGCTTGCTTGGGTATGCAAATGCTTTGTATAATATTTATATATTTTTGGTAGAAAAATAATTGAACTGCAATACATTTATGTATAAGTACTTTTCCTTTAAATGTTATAGGCAACTGATGATGTTGAATTGTATATGTGTTTTGAGCCATTGGTGTCCAAAGAATTTGCAACAAATGCAGTCACCAAATTGACGCAATGGATGAAGAAAGAAGAAGATGCATTGTTTATATTTAATATTCCCATGTTTTAATACTGTCAGAAATTAAATACATAATTTGTGATAATAAAGTTAATTAATAAATTATCTATATGCTATTATTAGGCACTAAAAATAATTATAGTTCAATTGATATATGAATTATTGAGTTCCTTTACTGTTTTTCATTATACTTTATAGTTTTTTGGGTATTAAAAAATTATATGTTAATACCTAAATGAGCAAAATTATTTATTCACATCATGTTATTTAATTTTAACTGAAATGTTGTTTTTCAATAAAAGTTTTTACATTAGTCAAAGAGCTTTGTATTATTTGTCAATAACTTTGGATACCTACATTCAAAATTAAAATCATAATATTGTACCTATGTATAATATATATTACAAAATAACAATAATTTTATATTATAATTAATTTTAAAGTTTTTCAGATTATTAAAATTTAAGTTAGTATAAGTAAAGCAAATATAAAATACAAATAAAGTTGTTATATGTTTTTATCTGTTACCTATGTATTTCTTGTTTGTATAATTTTGTAAAAACCGTCCCCCGTTGATTATAATAAATAAAAATATAAAATAACATATATTTTGAGGGGTCATATCATTGACATATCAACTATAATTAATATGTCAATGGATCATATATTCATGTTTCTGTGTTAAAATAATTTTTTTGCATATTTTGAAAGGTAAATATTTTAAGCCGACAACGAATATAGTATTTAAAATATTGATAATATTGAAATACTTATACCTATTTGAACGAATCTAGTCTTGCTGCTAATCGCATGTGTCAAATTTTCAAATTTAATCAAAAATATGAAATAATTATTTTAGATAAAATATTTGTTCATAGTAAATATTCTCATCTATCATAATATTTTTAAATTTTGTATCTACGATAACTAGGAGAGAAGTTGTACTTTTAAAAAGCAAGAACGTGTTTTAATGCCATTATAACGCATGTATAGCATACTTTTTGAACGCGTATTTCTCTAAATGCTGTTTTTCAAGGTGGTGTATGTTATAACTGCCAAATCGATTGTCCGATTCCCTTCATTTTTTGTATGCAGAACTATTCTTAATATATTTTAGATTCTGAGCGTAGCGATGGAGCTAGTGGTTTTACAATGATGTTTATTTTTTTTTTTTTTTTATCTTTTAACAAATTTACTACCAGAAGGAGT
>JAIPRL010000573.1:0-32484 GCA_025469235.1 Pemphigus obesinymphae
GGAGCTTTGGGTTGGCGGATTTCGGGGGGTAGATGGGAGTTTGGAGACCTAGGTGCCTGATGTGATGGTAGGTGGAGTGGGAGTTCCTGTAGAATAGTGCAGAAGATTGTTTGTGAATGTTGTCTCTGAAAATATTCTTGTATTAGTACCTCTATTTATTGTTGAGTCACTATATTTGTTAAAAAAAAACCCCAGTTTCGATATTAGCAATTTGTTATGGATTTTCAAACTTCTCCCGCCATGAGGGAAAAAATCAGTAGTCCTCATTCTATAAGACGTCAATTCTCAAAATAAAGTTGATCATCAAATTAAAATTTATTCTATAAAAACCATCTGCAAAATGTGTCTGTGACCATATTATCAATCTAAAAGTTGAAGTATAACTATTCTAAACCATAGAGTTAGGTACAGGATACTATTCTATGACCTGTGTACATAATTGTGATCTCTAAACATATCACTTATAATTATTTATGTTTCATTTGTTTTAATTTGGAGTTTGAGATAAGTTATGAAAAATAAATTAATTCAAATTCACGCAAACACTGGTACCAGAGTATCTAGATTATCACTCTCAAGTTTTATTAGATATCAGAAAGAATCCAGTGACCAGTGACATTATTATTATCGACATTTATTATCATTACGTACCTACATATTTTTAACTTTCTGTAAAACTACTTTTTGGAATTTTATGTTAATAATGTTATCTTTAAGTTTGTACTTATTAGTGAATTTTATTATTGTATATATAAATTTATTATTTGAAATTAAATTGAATCTTTGTGTAACTAATGTATTTTTATTTTTTTAATATTTAGGAATGTATAGCGTATAATTGGTTTGTGACAGCATCTATGAGTGGAATATCAAATTAATGACTGTTGATCCAGATTCTGCACTATACCATGATTTGCAAAAGTTGAAGGAGAAATTATTGGGTAATCAGTACTTTGCCAGGAGTATAATAACCTCAAAATAAAATACGTACGCAACATATCTGTGTTTCCGCCATTTTAATAACCCCTACAAATTTAAAAACGTAACGGTCGCCACGATTGTAAAGAACTTTACGATCGTGTATAACACGGGCCGTTGCGTAGCCATTCCATTTAAAGCCATTACAACAGCACAGTAGCAGACACCGGTCTGGTTTCCGTGTAGGCGATATTTTACTGGTTCGCCGTTCGATCCAATTGGATTATACTTTTAGTATAATATGTATAGTAAATATTTCATTAAAGTAACAACTATTAATTGTTAATTTTTAAACAATTTAAACACGCATTATACAAAACGAAAAATTAAACATAAACGAACAAAAAAATAATGTAATGTGTGTGTCGAGTTTTTTTTTTCCATTATATTCTATGTGAATTCCAAATAGCCGCTTTTTATAATATTTCTAACTAAAATCTAACTAAACTCATGGTATATAATTACAGAACACGAAATTTCTTGATAATAATTTTCAATAAAATGTCAGTTGGTATTTACGAAGTTTTTGAGGTTATCGTTACTTTTATCTTTACGTTTTATTTTTTTCTTATAGTCAAACTGGCTAGAACTCGTTCGATCCGGTCCGCGAAATGACAGACGCGCTGTGCTGCAGAGTACGTCTTATAGAGTCTAGCCCACACCGTGGCCCAATCCGTTATTTTATCGTTTACGGCCTATGCGAAAACGGGACGGCAGCAGGCTGCAGCCTGCCGGTGTATCCGATTGCGCGCGACATGGCAGGCCGTGTGAACATCGTGGAGGCAAAATTATCCGTATTGTACGAGACGGACAGTGGAATTTACACTATTTCGACGGTCTTAGCGCCATCTACTGACCAATACACGACATGTGCGCGCGTAGAGTGGTACCACTACCGGTTACCATCTGATCGGCAGTATATTATTATTATTATTTTTTTTATTATTATTATTATTATTATTATTATTATTATAGGTGGAGGTAGGTGTATGATGTGAGATGTAATGTTATTATTCTTTCTTTATTCTCGAAAGGAAAATACAATAATACGGCGGCAGACGGCGGTACGTATACGCGCACGAGTATTGTAATATTTGTGCTCACACAAACACTACACTGACGTACACACACGCGCGCACGGACACATACGCACACTCACAGGTACATAGGTATATTGTACAAAACATAATATGTTCCTTTATCTATTCCCCACGTTTTTCATCGTTTAGTATTTACCATTTGTCGTTCCCGTGCGGATTTCGGGACTCCGGAGGAAAACCGTTGACGAGAGTACGGCGGCGACACACACGGTTGGAGGGTAATCGCGACGACGCGCCGCGCGTACATTGACGATAAATATTCCGACGTTCGCACGGTCGCACCGCGGTGACGACCAGCAGATCCACTCCGGTAAAACACCGGACATGGTTCGAGGCCGACCACACGGCTGTGACGACGTTTGCCCGGTAGTGTCCCGCACCGTCTCCTCGGTCGTGTGCCGTCGGTGGTCGCCCGTCCTGTAGGAACACACTCGTTTGTGCGTCGAGAGTACGGTTGATCGTCCTGAGCCGCGGGGTCGATGCTCGCCCCATAATGGCCTGCCTGAACGTGTTGAAACAAGAGATCAAAGTGATCGAGTCGACGTTCCCCAAGGACCATGACCGGTTCCAAGTGCACACGGCCACCGTCGACGAGGTGATATGCAAGTTCGTCGGACCGGCTGGCCGACAGTTCGAGATCATCGGTAACATCACAGTGAGTGTCTACTTTAACAACAACAGCGTTTTCACTGTGTGTTAACACTGGTTTTGATTTCTCGCAGGAGACTTATCCCGGCACTCCACCCGTCTGGTTCGCCGACACCGATGACTGTAAGGTGACCAACGCTATTGAAAAGCTTGGTCAGACGACCGGTCACAATAATCACGTGAGTATCTTTCAATCGTCTGTATACTTTAATATACCAAACGTTCCAAGTGACAGTAGGTATGTCCTTAGTTTTTGTTACCCGTCAACATTTCTTTTTGAACTTTTGTCAAAACCACAGTGTTTTTCGTAAATCAAATATATGTTTTATACAAATTGTTGTTAAACATGTTTAATAAGCAATTAGGTAGGTATTGATTTTAATAAGAGGTGTATTCTACTTTTTTCTGTACAGATTGATTCTAATACAATAGTTTCTTAAAATGTCTATATTACTATTGTTTTAAAGGCCTATTAAATGTTTGTATTTACTCAGAATATAAAATATGTTGGTGTTGTACCTATAAAAAATAATCTAATCATTTAAATTTGTTCATAAATTATTTACAGTAGTGTCAATTATACATTCATTACATGTTGTGCATATGTAATATTTTTCACATTATCTTTAATATTTAGTATACTCTATTCGTAATAAGTACCGAACCGGGGGTCAACTTGTGTGCTGGGGTGTGGCTTCATCACACACCACCACCGATGATAGAGCTATATCAATTTAATAATGACTTTAAATGTATTCTGCCTACTTGGTGACCAGCGCGTTATACAGTATGATGTATTGGTTCCAATCACTGGTGCACCAAACTGTGTATTACACAATATAAGTGGGGGAAATGTTATGACTATTGTTGATAAAAACAAACACTGCCAGGTACATTTCTTATTCCGAATAGGGTGTAGATTCCAATATGTATGTATATTAATATTTATAATATACCTAATAAGGAAATATGAAAATTTGATATATGTATCATAATATATTTGGAGTTCTAATTATTGTAGATAATTAACTCTACTGTATAATCGACGGACTGAAGTAATCATACTATAATAGTGACAAATTTATTATAAATTAGTTTTTGATGAAAAATTATCTTTTAATTGAATTTTAAATTCTTATGTTACCCAAATTAAATCTGGTACCTACTTATAATCTATAATCTATTGTATTATAAAATCAACAAAAGCCTGTACACACTTCGCATATTGAGTAGGATAATGATGACGGATATATTGAATTTGAAAGCAACGATAAATCATTTCTTTCTAAAACAGTTTTGGTAGATATACTTGACAATTACTCTAAATTATACTAATAATGTGATAAGATTATATATTATAATGAACAAAGTTAAAAAAAGTGCAAAAAATTATTAGAATATGAAAAAATTAGAACTAAGGACCCCGTGAATGAAAACACCATTGACCGCCACTAGACTATGTCACATTATTGTAATATATATATATATATAAATCTTATAAACAAATAGGATATAATTGTTAATTCCAATTTGATATAAAACCAAGTCTGACCGCCAATTTCTAACTTCACCATTATTTACTTGAAAGTAAGTTATACCTATTATGAATTAAGTTACTCAAAATTAAAAATTGCTATTAATAGTCCAAAAATGTGTAAAAAAAATTGTTGGCTTTATAATGTATTAACATCAGTTTTTGGTGAAAATTTCAAGTTTATAGATTTATTATTTCTCTGAAATTCAATCACATTTCATACCGAAATAATACTTATTTTTAGAAAAAATGAAATAGCTATTCAAAATTATTTTATAAATTTTAATTTTTTAATTTTTTTGTGTGTAGCTATAATTTAAATACTGTATTAAATGTTCAGGTCTTAAAACCTAAAATTTAGACAACTAAGAATTAAATGACTTAAAACTGAAAATTGTTATACCTAAATAGCTTAAAATTGGGAAAATTTCAAGTTTATAGATCCATTATTTCTCCAAAATTTGAACATATTTCATACCCAAATGTCAAAAAATTAAATGGGTATTCAAAAAAAAAAAAAAATTAAATGACTATTAAAAAATATTGTACCAACTGATTTTTGGTTTGTATCTAGAATGGCATATTTGTAACATTATTAAATTTTCAGGTTTTAAAAACTAAAATTAAGCCTATTATGAATTAAATGTCTTAAATTTGCATATTGCTATAAATAACCTAAAAATAAATGAACATTATTTTGTATTATTATTTTACGTATAAACGTTTGTGGTAAAATTTCATGCTTTATGCTCAATACTTTCATTATTAAGTTATAAAGAATTTTACCACAACTGTGTTTTCCGGTTTTTATGCTAATTTTTTGATAGTCTTTATTTAAGCATTTATTGAAAAAAATCAAAAAAATTACCTTAAAATACCAACTAGATGAAATTTGCTACCAGAAACCTGGTAAGCTTGTAAAGATGGAGTACTCCTGGTAGAAATTTTTTACATAAACATAAAAAAAAAACATTGTAAAATCAATACATTCCTTGTTTTGCTCAGAATCTAAAAGTAATCTCATTTAAAAATGTTAAATTTAATTATTTTATGGACTTTTATTTGGTAGATTGTAGTTGTTAGCTAGACTAATATTTTAAAATGACAATAGTTTTAATTTAATGTATCATTGTTCACAGGGAAAAAATTTAATAAAGTATATGATTAAACACATCAAATATTACTATTGTATTATTTATGATAGTAATTTTCCCAAACATAATTTTAGTTTATTGTTGATATGAGTACCTCGAATGTTGCTATCAATAATAGGTATATTATATCATGATTTTTTTTTTTTTTTTCTATAGAACACTTTCGTGTTTTACTGCCAATGCTACAAATGTATTTTCTTACATTACAGAAAAATTATTGTAACAGGTTCGTTTAGTTGTCGTTTAAAACATAACCAAAAATAAAAATATAATACTACAACAAAATACCTCAGATATCTAAACTATAGTGATTATGAGTTATACACGTCTTGTATGTATATAACCTTATTAATCACTGAAAACTATATAAGTGATTACAACTACATAAACTTGAAAATTCGATGTTTACGCATGCGTAAATCAATAAAATTAAGTGATTCACAAAACAACCACTTATAATTAAACTGGGTGTTAATTATAAGATGGTTAACGAAGAGTTGTAAGAATGAATTATTGAAACCAAAACTTAACGGAATACGTTGCCATTGTAAGTTATCAATGCCCTTGAGTATTTTTTAATTGTTAGGAATTTTTATTAATTTAGAAATTGTTTTTTTGTCTAGTGAAAATTGGTATTTAGCACAGATTTATCCTATCAAATGATGATATTATGCAATTGTTTTTTTGAGTTATCATGTTTCTACTAGTATTACTAAATAATATATTAAATTAATCTTCTAAAATAAACATTAAATATTAAATTGCCTGTTATTATTTGAAATTGTATGAATGTTAAACATTTCTTCTCCTCTTTCGCCTTTTATCCCAGATATTTGGATTCTGCCACTCTAGTCTGGTCTTGCATTTCTATTAAACCTCCTGTATACTCTTCATTTTCACCTGCTCACTATTACAGTTCCCTACGTGTTTTTTGGTCTTCATCTTCCCTTCTTTCTTTCAATATACATTCCCTTTGCTACTACAGTGAGTTTCGTTTGATGTTATTACTAGGGAATGGATTTATATATAAATGCATATATTTATTAGAGTAAGCTATTTGAAATCTGATAAAAAATGGGCACGATTTATTTTATTCTTATTAAAATAACACCAATTTTATTTTGCATATTTGTAAATTTTAAATGCATATTTTGTAGCATATTATAATATTTTTAAATGCCTATTTTGATGGTTTTTGTGCATATAAGTCCGTTCCATAGTGAAGGTAATTTTCATTTCATTAACCGGATAGTTTCATAAAACATTTTTATAATTAAACCGACCGTTACATTTTTTGTAAATGTATATTACATTTGTAAGAGGTTATTAAAATTGTTGAAGCATAGATATGTTGCCTACATACTTTTTTTGAGGTTATACACCTAGCAAAATACTAATTACCCAATAATGTCCATGATAATATAATAGTCTCACATTGCAAATATCACATACTATTTAATTAATATATTTGAACCCCTTATCTGGTCAAACTATCAGTTTAAAAACTCTTAAATATAATTAAATTATGCAATACACAGTGATTTGATAATCATAAAAGGTTAATTTAACATTAGAAACATAAGATTTGGTTATTTTATCAATGTAAATTTTGAGTTATTAAAATCATTCTAATAAAAAAATTATTGGAAGTAGCTGGTAATTTTAAAATGTAAATTTTCAATTTTCTCAGTAGTTTTCTTAAGTATAAAAATAAATAACCCAAAATGACTTGCCTTATCTTATCAAAAGAAATAGTTTATCATTACTTTAAAATTGAATATATCAATCACCAGTATCCTGTCTGACGAGTGCTTTCGTCCTAACTGAAGGCTTTTTAAATTTTTATATATATATAGGTATAATAAATATATTAAATACTAATAATTAATAGTTACCATTACCTGTAATTATCGGTATTCATAAAATTCAATTGTTTTTCTATAGGTTATCAACCAAGTCGGAATATTGATTAGTGAACTTTGTCGTACATATTGTTTATCTGAACCGTCCGAGCTACAAAGACTGATACAAATGCCCTCCAGTTCAGGGGCATCAACTTCTACCTCGTGTTCTTCTAGTAAACTTACAGATGAAGAAGAAGATGATGATGATGATGAAGAAGAAGTTGAAGAATATATTCAACTTGAAATGGACGAATCTATCCCTGAAACCACCAAGAAACAAGTGAGTTGTTAATCATAAAATTATTGTTTTGATTTATTACATTTTTAAAATTTGAATTATGGTAAATTTAGGTTGATGATATGGAAATTCAGCACTTGGAAACACTTGAAAGATTACGTCAAAATCAACGTCAGGATTACTTAAAAGGAGCTGTGACAGGATCTGTCCAAGCTACTGATCGTCTGATGAAGGAGCTTAGAGATATATACAGATCTGATAGTTTTAAAAAAGGTAAAAGTTAAAGATATATTGTAACTACATGGGTTAACCTATGATCTTTAAAATACCATATTGGTGAAGGACGTCATAGGATTTTTAAGAATAGGTAGTTTAGTTTAATATACGCAATGAAAAAATGCTTCTTAAATATATAAAAGAAAATCTTTTATTTTTTAATTTATTTATTTGCTGAAAAAACCTGTAGCATAAAACTCGGACAACAATAATAATAATGATAACAATTAAAAGTATACCTGCCCGTATAATAGTGATATTTAAAACAACCTCGGGAAAGGTCATCGATCTAATGGATTTGATTGGACAATTGCACAAAAAAAAAAATTATGATACATGCCAAGGTATATAATAAAGAATATTAAAAAAATATTACCTGAAGTGCAGGCTGTGCCATGCACTGTTTCTTGCCCGTCGGTGAAGCTTACCGTGGGAGGAACTTATGGATATTACTCCATCTTCATGATATGCAAATTATAGTAAAATATATATATATATATATATAATCATAGTATGAAATATTAACTATGGTTGTTAATAGGAGATGGTAACTCGAGCCGGTGAAAAGGAAGAAAGAAAGAAAGCGAGTGCGCATGATTGCATAATTGCGGGAAGACGTAAAAAGTAACATTAGAGAGGGGAGTATACTTGGCCAGCATTTACAAAAATAAATATATGCATTTAAAATAATTTGCAATTAATATTGTTGCTGCATTCGCATGGTTCAGGGTGGTGAATATGCTATGAAACATCGTACCGGGTCGGTCGATGACAACGATGTTTCGTGATGCTGATATATACAAATAGGTGTGTGACGTTTCTGATGAGGCCTAAAGTGTTATGTTGTTGTTAAAATTGGTATGGCATAATAATATGCTATCTTACATTTTTGAAAAAATAAACTTATTAGGTATACACTTCAGCACTTAGCTAGTTGTTTAAATATGTATATTGCATATGCTATTAAAAAAGAGGCATATAATTTGCCACAAAATTAATTTCTAGAATGTTTAATAACAAAAAATAAAGATAATAGAATTTAAATACAAAATTAACTTAAACAATTTTTAGAAAAAAAATGTATAAAGCAATTATACGTTTTGAGACATTTAATACATATAATTTCAAATTAATACTGTATTGACGTTAAACATAGAACTTTGACCTACAATTAATTTTAATTTAAAAACCGTGCTTGATGTGCTTTAACATACTATTATAATGATAGTTAATATATGTCAATAATAAAAACACTAATAATAATAAGAAACTTTGTAAACTTGTCTTTTATTCACTCAAGTAGATAGTATATTTTTATATAGCTTTGAACACAAATAGATACATATATGATTGATGCCTATATTCATTTATTTGAGTTCCAACGCCCCAAGGCATACAGTCGGTGAATGATTTAAGGGGATTTGAGTGATTCCCTCCCTGATCGTGCTTTTTTATATTTCAGTATTTAATAAATGTAGAATAATACATAAATGCTGTTTGTTAGGTAAAGATGGTATTCTTAATCCCCAAATAGAATAAAATGTTTAGGAATGTTTTTCCCCTATAATCGCCATCAGCATTGCCCGTTTATTCTACGACCGTTTTCCTGATTAGAGGGGATGAAAACTCGAAATTGGACCTTATAGATGCTGCAGAGGTTGGGGTCGATTTCCGCTGAATTGCCGTCATCATATTTTCTTTTTAAAGTTCTTATTGTTTTTTATCGAGTAGCAGGTGAACCATTCAAGCAGAGGGGTCCTTAAAATTTTTTTTTTTTAATATATGTATTTTATGCAGGCCTCAACCGTCTGGAATTTTAAAAATAACTTGGAATATCCAGAAAAAAAAAATGGTTATTGATTTTTTCTAACACTTTATACCAAAAATAATTTTTTTTATAACTAGAATAGGTTGGGTCAACCAAATTAAAAAAAAAACATGCCAAATTACTATAATATTTAATTTTAAAAACGTGAATGTATATACCCTGCACGGTCCAAATGACGCCACTGGATTCAAGTATTTAATCTACAATGTACCTATATCATGATTTAATCGAAAGTCCGTGAAAAATTTGGTTTGTTTAATACTGAAAAAAAAAAAATACTAGAAATGCTCTAGCCCGCAAAATCGCCCCACAGTCCATATAATCTTAGTTTGTGCTCTGAACTCAAGTGTGGAGTACATAGTAATAATATGTTATCTAGCAATTGAACTATAATTAATTATTATTCGTAGATTGAAAAATAGCCTACACACATAGGTATGTATATACTCAGAGCACGTAGAGTGTACCCCATTTTTGGACGAAAACTCGTCTATCACGTGCATGTGAGTATTATACAACGTAAGTGTTGTTCGACTATAGTGAAGTTATCTATGTGGAGGGGAGATACTTGAAATGAATTATTAAAGTTCCTGAGTGATATGGGATAATTCCAAAAAAAAGATTTATAACGATGTTATATGCACGATTTTTAAGAGGTTTTGTATAAAAAACTATAAAAATGAAAATTCAACAATTTAGAAATATTTAAATATATTTTTAAATTACTTTGAAAATAAAACTGTGTCTATATCGTTTTTCATTATCTTCTAATCTGACATTTGTCAAAAAATATATTTACGCATTTTTCATTTTTATCAACTTGAGAATATCGTATAAATATGAAATAAAAAATAATAATAGAGAATAAAATTGTCTAGTACCAAATTATCTAATAGCTGATTTTTGATATGTGCATTTTTACTCATTTTATGAGTTATAAAAATCGATTTTTTTTAAATACTATAAATCTTGAAAAAATATATATACAAAAAAGGCCGCCGAGTAGGGCACTAGATCATGTTATTAGCTATAATTTGGTTTTTATTTTACATTTCTAACATTTGTGTAATTTAATAAAAATAAATAATACTATTACAGGTTTTTCATTGAAAATGTGTAGGTACGACGTCCTCCCACCCATTTACTTGAGAGATTTTGTATAGGAAATTTTTAATAAAATATTTTTAAAAAAAAATGCAGTTTAAAAAATATTTTAATATATTTTAACGTAGTTTGAAAATATTCTTGTATTAGTACCTTTATTTATTGTTGAGTCATTATATTTGTTAAAAAAAAAAAACCCCCCAGTTTCGATGTTAGCAATTTGTTATGGATTTTCAAACTTCTCCCGCCATGTTGGAAAAAATCAGTAGTCCTCATTCTATAAGACGTCAATTCTCAAAATAAAGTTGATCTTCAAATTTAAATTTATTCTATAAAAACCATCTACAAAATGTGTCTGTGACTATATTATCAATCTAAAAGACCTGTGTACATAATTGTGATCTCTAAACATATCACTTATAATTATTTATGTTTCATTTGTTTAATTTGGAGTTTGAGATAAGTTATGAAAAATAAATTAATTCAAATTCACGCACACACTTGTACCAAAGAGTATCTAGATTATCACTCGAAAGTTTTATTAGATATCAGAAAGAATCCAGTGACCAGTGACATTATTATCATTTATTATCATTAGGTACCTACATATTTTTAACTTTCTGTAAAACTACTTTTTGGAATTTTATGTTCTGTGACTAGTTTTTACTACAATATTTTCCATAATATTACTTTTTGGATTATCATGTTCTGTGATTATAATTCCTATAATTTCAACATTTTGAGATTAAAATTCTATAATTTAGTATTCTATTAATTTTATTTTCGATCTAAAATATAATCTAGATTATTTATTTCTAATATAATTTCGTTCTGTATTTCCACATTCAATTCAAATTATTTTCAGGAGTTGTATCATTCTGCCTGTTATTTTCTGGATTATTATGGGCTCCCTTAAAAGTATTATTTTTGTGATTTTGGGTTTATAACAATTTATTATATTATGTGTAACTTATTGATAATAATAATATATCTATGCATATAAATCCTGAGTAAGAAAACCAAACATTTATAGTCTATTTCAATAAACATGCTAAAAAAATGTCGAACAATTAATAAATAGACATAGGCTCTAGTGCGGACGTAGCCATGCTATTTTAACCTGCATAGTATAGGAGTTAAAAAAGTTAATTTTTGTTTTTTGAAAAAGAAGCAATATTTTTAATACATTATTTGGGATGCATAATTTTATATTAAATGTATTATTATTAATAAACATATCTTAAACATCTTAAATGTATGGTTTGAATGTTTATGATGTATTATACATAAAACCTGAGTTTCGTTATTTATTGTTTCTAGTTTCTATTATCAGTACACATTTTTTTCTTTGAAAATGAATTATATTGAAAAAATTAATACTAGAATAAATAATGTTATCTTTAAATTTGTACTTATTAGTGAATTTTATTATTGTAAATATAAATTTATTATTTGAAATTAAATTGAATCTTTGTGTAACTAATGTATTTTTTATTTTTTTAATATTTAGGAATGTATAGCGTTGAATTGGTTTGTGACAGCATCTATGAGTGGAATATCAAATTAATGACTGTTGATCCAGATTCTGCACTATACCATGATTTGCAAAAGTTGAAGGAGAAAGAGGGAAAAGACTTTGTGCTATTAAATATTACATTCAAAGAGACATATCCCTTTGAACCACCATTTGTGCGTGTAGTCCATCCCATCATACAAGGTGGCTATGTCCTAGTTGGTGGAGCGATATGTATGGAATTATTAACTAAACAGGGGTGGAGCTCGGCATATACTGTAGAAGCTGTGATTATGCAAATTTCTGCTACTCTGGTTAAAGGAAAAGCTAGGATCCAGTTTGGTGTGCCAAAAACAATGAACCAGGTATCACATGCAACATATCCAGTAGTATGTTTAAATTGGTTTTGATATAGTGAATGCCGTTTAATGTGATCTTTTTAGGACTGTACTAAAGTGATAATATTTGATATATTCTGTTTGAAAAGTGAAGACACTGGTGTGGTTGCATACCTGTATTAAATTTTACCAGATTACAGTCTATTAACCGTCATTTGGTTCAGCAACCGATAGACAAGAGTGTTGGAAATAGGTGACTTCTGACGGGGGACTGTATGTAACTGCACAAAATCTGGTACACCACTTGGTTTTTTCACTTTTGATATGGAAAATTGGGACTATATATATATATGTGTAGTTTATATCATTTATATAATAACAAAGGGTTTATTCTATTATATATGATTATAATAAACGGCTCGCTGTAATTTTCAGTATAAAATTATCTGAAAATATTAATTTTAAAAATGTATTTTTAATTTCAGGGTCAGTACTCGTTAGCCAGAGCACAGCAATCTTTTAAATCACTTGTGCAAATACACGAAAAAAATGGTAAGCAATTTCATTTACTTTTTATTTTGTATTTATTAAATATATTTGTTTAAAAAGATCTTGTTGTTTATTTTGTACACAAAATAAAATATCTGTAAAACTATTTATTTTTTTACAGGTTGGTTTACCCCTCCTAAAGAAGATGGTTAAACTACAGCTTTAGACAACCTGAACTATTCATTCCTAAAAAACAACTAAACAATTAAATCCACATGTTTTTCATCATATGTTTTATATAAATAATACATCTATCTTGTTTACAGTATAATATTTAAGTTTGTTACTTTATATAGCTATTTTGTATGATTGTAGAGGAATAATATTACTTTTATACTTATACATTTGGTAACCAAATTCAGTTATATTCAAGTTAAACTATTTGTCGCGACTGAACTCTTTTATCTGTGACATTTAACTAGCACAATTCAACTACAAATATTTAAAAAAAAGTAATTGATTTATAATATTTTATTTTTAAGCATTGATCTATTTACTATATTTTTTTTTATTTAAGTTCAAAATTCAATATTTTCATGTATTTACTTAACTGTGATTACATTTTATGTTAAAATTATAAATTTTAAAATAAAATTTATGTATATATATATATATATATATATATATATGTATGTGTGTGTGTATATAATATATCAATAAATGACACCTAATTAAAAGAGTTGTGCATTAATATCTGCTTTTTCAACTAGAACTATAAAACTGTAATGAACACCACTTAATAACATATATATATATATATATATATATATATATATATGTACACATTTATTATAATGCATAAAATATATATATTTATGTATATATATATATAACATATTTGTATGTTGCAATGCTCAAAAAAAAAAACTACCCTAACTGCTTAATATATAGTTTAATATAAGTTATATCAGTAAATCATTTAATGATTTATAATGTACTTATAAAATTAATGAGTACACATAAAAAATATATATCAATATTTTTCTTGACTGTAAACTTAATATTAATTATTTAGGTTCAATTTTGTATTATATATATCAACAATTTTAAGATTTCATAAGAATTTATGTGTGTACTGTACTAGTAATGATTTAAGAACAATAATTGAAATTTGGTAAATTATTTCATAAATATTAAAATGTCATAAAGTTTATACCTCAACCATATGCGAGTTATTGTGCCGTGTGTGTTAAAATTGTAAAATATAATATTTTGTACATGTTTATTATTTTTAAGAGACTGCATCATTTGACATTTATGTTGGTCTATTATGTAATGAAAACTGTAACTACATTATCAATACAGTTTATCATAATATAAAATATTGTTTTATTAACAAATAATTTAGTTAATTTTAATATTTTGTAATTATTATGAAAATATTATTTTAACTCTGTTTCATTTACATTTTGTTCATTACTGCCTTATTTTTATACAAATATTTTAATTCAATTAATTTGTTAATTGAATTATCGTCAATCAGATTGACTCAATCTACATTTTTTTTTTTTAAAGGAGTAGAATGGGTATTTATAGATTAAGATAGTACAGAGTACTTATTGATTAAGAAAAATGAAAACTGTAGTAATAATAAGAACTATTGATGGTACCTATATACGGCTATAGAAAATACTAATTTTGTGTTGTATAAATCTGAACTTGTTTAATTATTTAAACTATAAATTTATTAAAACGACATATGTACAAATATGGATTAATTATTTTTATTTTTAAAATTAAAAAGTAATAGTAGCTTTTGTATTTTTGGGTTGCCCAACTATTTTTACCATATAATTTACTGTATAAATCTCCAAGTAAAGATATTCTGAAAAAGTATTTGAGTAGGTACCTACTTTAAAATAATGGATATATTAAAATTTTAATTTGCTTTGGAAAACTCATCAACTGTTTTGGATACTTAAAAATTAAAATTTTGGATAAATAATATTAATTTTACTTGCTAAATATATAACCAAAATAATGTTTCATTTTTTAAATGTTTTAAATTTCTTTATTATGGACGTAGTGTTAGGTAAATTACTTTTAAAAAGTAATTGAATTATATTAAATGAAAGTATTCCAATAATTACTTTCAAGTTCATTAAAATATTTTTTTTTCAAATTACCTTACTGCATTACTTCAAAAGTAATAAATTTACAAATGAAGTCATTTATTTTTATATATTATAACTAAATAGTTGGTACTTTAATAGTTATTTTTCTATTCCCTCAGTAGTTATACTATATGGACGTCTCTGACGAAGAACACAACTCCATTCTCACAAATGTTGAGGTCAGCAAATTAAAATTTTAGTCTCCAAGTCAAGACTACACCGATCTAATGGAAATATGGAATGGTTCAAGGTGGATTTATCTAAGATAGAATGGCCTTGAAAATGTATAATTTGGTTCTGATGGAGAGTGGGCTTTTTCTGTTTAGCATGGGGAAGAGGAGGTGGCCTAGCTGCTACTTTAGTTTTATTAATGGTGAACTTGGTGTGGGCTAAGAAATTAAGATTCCTGTCGATGAGAACACCCAGCTATCTAATTATTGAATAGGACCAGTTTATCGGGGGTATTGAGGATTTTGGGTTTTGGGGTGTTTAGGGTATTTTTTTTAGTGGAGAAGATTGCTGACGTTTTTGAGGGATTTATTGAAATTTTCCACTGTTTAAACCAGGGTTGGATGAGATTTATTTGTTTATTGAGGTTAGAAGCTGCCCGCGGAGTGAAATTTGCTGGTGGCATAGAGAAGGGTGTATAGCTGAATTAGAGAAATATGTCTTATTTATAAGTTATACGGGAGGTTAGGAACAAAAGAAGTGTACTGCAGGCTAGCTAAGGGAAGAGAAAAACAACAATCCAGGGACTTTAGAAATGTTTGTTATATAAATATAATAGGAGGGTGTTAATGAAGTACAAGGAAGTAATAAAGAGATGGTAAGAATATTTTGAGGCATTATTAAATGAAGAATTCCCAAGAGTGGTAATTAATCGAGTTGAGTGGAATTTGGGCAATGCTTGGAAGGAACGCACGTTCAAAGGAACTCGTTACGTTGATTTGTTCAATTTTCAGGAACAATGTTCCTTTTTTGAGTGAAGGAATGTATAGAAATTTCGTTTGTTTTTAGGAGGAACATAAACGTTTATTTTCGTTCTTTTTTTAATATAATATAATTTAAAGAATTTAGTGAAAAAGTTTATATAAATTTTCTTCGAAAATTTAGACATTATTGAACTATACAATTAAACCTGTAGGTAAATGATAATATAATAAATAAATAACTTAAATTTCAACAGTGATTTTTATTTATGTAAGTGCATAGGTGGTTGCTGTACTGTGTGATGTCACACATATTTCTTATTTGAGCTCTAGCACAGCTCAGTAAACTGACGTAAATAAGTTTTAATACTACCATTAATTATATTAATTATTTACCTATCAATTGAACATAATAAGTTCCTAATTCTTCTGGTCCTTTAATGTTTTACATTTCAAATTTAATACAATTTCAAGATTTCAGGTAAAATACAAATTAAGTTAAGGATATTAATTTATTGAAAAGTTATTTTGTTGGCATTGGATGTGGGTAACTCGTGATGTATTTCTGACTTCTTCAAATATTAAGATAACTCAAATAATAACAACTAAAATACATACTTAAATTAATTTTACTTTGATACTATTAGTAAATATAAATGACTTCATTTTTTTTATTTATTACATCTTTAATTATTTTGTTTACATTATAATATTATAATAATAGTATACATACATAACATGTTTTGGGAAATTTTGTTTACACATGTATTGACAATATTTGTTTAAATAATTATACTATTAACTAATAAATAATAATACATAATTGAATAAATATAATTTCTCTATTATTTCGTACATAAAATATACCTAAACTTATTTGACATATCCTGGTTGTTAACATTAAGTTTGATACATTTTGTTTTTGTGAACTGTTTTTTATTTATTATTTGTAAATACAATATTTTCAAGTTATACAGACTAAATTATTTCAGCTTTAGATTTGGAATATTTATATAATTACCGACTATATGAAATACATTTTAGTTGGGTTAGAGTTTGACAAAACCTATTATATATTATATTTGTGAAAAATAAAATTGAATAAAAACAAGTGTAATAATGAATTCCTGATTTAAATTATATACAAATAATATTATATACCTATTAAAAAATATTTTATAAAGTGTACATGCACTCACAATGTTGGAAAAATTGCAAAAAAACTTTTTTTATTGATCTTTTTTGGGTCTTTAAAAGAGTGAAATACTAATATTATAAAAACTAAATACAAATGCAATTTATAAACATATAAAAGAATCAAATATTTGTCATTTCAGAACCAATGATAAATATAAATAATCATAAATGTCACAACTTATAATAATAATAAATTCATAATTATCATATTAATAAAAATAAACAATTATAATATTTGTTCACTTGCTCACAGAAATAGATAAACTATATAATATATTATTCTTAATTTAAAGTGTTATTAGTTCAAAAAGGTTTACTCGATTTGATTTTTAGTAAATACTATGCCAATTTTTTTTTTAAATAAATGATAAAAAATAAAATAGTTGTGACAATATACACTATTAATTAAAGATACCTAGGTTGTAAGAAGATATTGTATTTTGTAAGTATACACACGTTAATGATTTGATGTTTATATAAATTTAGATGGAGACATTTATTTGATATAATATTTCAAAATACTATAAATCTATTTTAGTTTTAAAATATTATTGTTTAATAATGCTGTTCTGATATATCACCTGGTTGATTTCCAATGCACCGAACAATAGTTTCACCTACAATCATAATAAATAATACACATAATTATAGTTAAAGACTTTTTATAATTTAGTAGTTGATTATTTTACACAAATATGTAAAAAATGTGGCAATCTGCATTGAACAATTAAGCATGTGTTATATAAAGATTAGAAAATTAATAAATAATAAAGCAACTATTCACTATACGTATATATCACAAAATTGAAAAAGTCTCCTGCTACACCTGAATTGACTGATTTGATCTCTTTTTTTTTTTTTTTTAAAGTGATTTCATTCAATGAGATTTCCCTCAAAGCAGAAAAAATGACAACACAAAAGAGATATCAGATATAAAGAAAAAAATTATTTGCATTTTTGTTTCTTAATTTCTTGGAATAACTATGTAAGAGATAGTATTTATGTATTTTAAATACGTACCTATATAATAAGTAAAATGGTAATTTTATTTATAACACGTACCCTACATAGATTTATATTCTATTTTTTAATCTAGTAGTTAGGACTTTGTGTTTGAAACCCCTGATTTCAATGAAGAAGTCAATAATAGATTAGAAGAGTAGAGAACATAACACACTTGTTTTTAAGGGGTTCTGAATTGGTGATTTTTAACACATATTAAGAAATTTAAAAATCTAATATTTTAAAAATATTTAAATACGTTTTAAAAGTAATTAAAAATTAGTCTCTTGTCAGTTCCTTTTTTTATTTTTAACTTATAGCTATTAGAACCTCTCTTCCCCTGTTTTCCAATTATAATATTATGAACCTCACAAAGACGTGGCTCGCCCCTAACATTCTTAAATTCACAACTGGGCCTTCACGGTTTTCTAATATACCGGCTTGATAGAAATTATTTTAATAGCCTTCTTCCCCGTGTTGATGGTGTCCTTATTGCCGTCAAACCTGCCATACACATTAATGTAAATAATGTTGAATTAGTATTAGTTCGCCTTTCTTTCATGTCTACTAATCTACTTATTGGGGTTGTCTACCTGCCCCTTAGTGCTACTTTTCCTGTAATTGAAGTTCTTTCCTGTTGAAAATGTAGTGTTATCCATTCATCCGTACTCTGTCCTAATATGTGGGGTGATTTTAATTTTCCGCATACTAATTGTAGTTCTGATAATTTAGGCTTGATTGTTTTTAATATTTTGACCACTGTCTCTTCTCACCTTGTAGATACATTTTTCTATTTAAATCTTTCTCAACTGAATCAAATACATAATACCTTTGATGGTTTTTTAGATCTTAATATTGAAATTATGCCCAGACATCTGACAATATTGCTATATCTCAACTTGTTAGTCCTGATTCTAACCATCCATCTTTATGCATTAAATATTCAATCAATTATAATGTACAAATCTTTAGTATTAATTTATTCGTTGATTTTAATATCTGGTGATTATGTTTCAATGTGCCTATTCTTGAGTTCCATTGATTGGGTAAATATCTTTTCAGTGTATAGTATTAATGATGCAGCTGTAATGTTCAATGATGCTCTTTTAAATGCTATTAATAAATATGTACCAATTAAAATTTTTCCATTGGGTTTCCTACCAACTTAAAAGTTCCATTTTCAATAAAAAAAACGTGCTTACAGAACTTAAAAAATTTTCAAACTTGCTTCTGATTTTCAAAATTTTTCTGAACTTGGAGTAAATTTTAAATGTGACTCAAGCTGACTAAGAAGCTCATTTCAGAAATACTGAAAAAGCACTGTGTTCTTTCCCATCATATTTCTGAAAATATGTAAAAGTTCTGAAACACAACCATCAAATTCCTTCTCTAGTGCATCTTGGAGACATCACTTCACTTTCCTCTATTACTCAATTAACATATTTTCCTCTACTTATAACTTTCCTTTAGCATTATCCCCGCCTAATAAGATTTTTCCAGAACAATTACCTCATATACTTAATTCTAACGTTACCCTCTCACCTGAAGATATTTTACTTGCTCTTTGTTCATTGAAAAATACATTTTAAAACAATTTTGATGGCATTTCTGCTCGTTGTATATATAACTGTCATTACTAAATTATGTTTCCAGTTTTTAACTTTTCAAACATTTTTTTTTTTTTTTTAGTGAAGGTATTTATTTTCCCAACTGTTTAGAAAATCGTTCTATTACCCCGGTGTCAAGGTTTGATGATTTGTCTGATTTTGACAAACTTTTCAAATTTCTTGTTTACTCTTGTATTAAAAAAAGCTTACACCAATTATCGACAAACAACATGGGTTTAGAACTAGAAAATTAACCATTTTGAGTAGTGTTGTATTTACAACCTACAATATAGATATATTATTTCTGAAGTTATTGAGCGTGGTGGCCATGTTGAAGTTATTTTCACGGATTTTAGAAAAGCTTTCGATACTGTTTACCATGGTATCTTATTTCTGTGAGCTTGATACTATTTGTATTTGTGCCCACTACTTTCCTGCTTAAAGTCCTACACCTATGCAATATACAGCAGTTTGTTAAGGTCCATAATTCTGCCTCGGTACTAAATAACGTTTCTTCTGGTATTCCCCGGGGTGGTCTTTTAAGTCCTCTTCTCTTAATTTTATTAGTTAAAACATTACCAAGTTCTCTGATAAGAGACAAAGTTTCTTGATGCCTTCGTTCTTCAGCACGCTCTTGATTTGCAGCAATTTTTAATAAAGTCTTTTCTTTTTGGGCAGCAATTTCTCTCAGAGTTTTTGTCAATATAGTATCTTGGCTTATTTCAGGCTCATTAGATAATAGTTTGGGCGCTATCTTTGGTGACTTGACAACCTTTTTTAACACTTTGCCATCATATATGTAATTATTGAATTCAGCTTCACGTAAATCTATTGATCAAAAATGTTTAGTACAAATGTAAACATTAAAATTATAATTGGTTTACTTACCATTCAAAAATTCTGTATCACAGTTTTGTGATATGGTTTTTGGATTGATATTGCTATTTATATCATCTTCTATAATAGTGTTATTCAATGACATGTCATTGTTGTTTAACCTAGTCTGTCTACAATTTTTTCTTCGGAATATGGTTTTATACCTTTAAACATGATTATTTTTTATTATATTAACATACTACCTATATTTTCTTTTTAAGAGTTAATAGTTTTGACGTAAAATAACAATTATATTAACACAACATTATACAATTTTATTAACCTATTTAAACATTGTTCAGCAGTTCTAGTGATACTCAGTACATCACTTATAACAGTTGCTATGTGTTCAAACATTTTTAATTTAGTCCTGAATGTTCTTTCCAGACCAACTTTGGAAATATTCTTTTTATACAAATCCATTAATAGCTTAGTGTCATCACCGCCCCATTCACTCATAGATTTAAATGCACATTGACCTAAGTAAAAAAAAAATTATCATTTTCTTTATGATTTCATGAGTATTTTAATATGATATATATCATATCAAATTTATGTATTTATTTATGCATATGACAGTTTGGCTTATTTAAAAGGTAATACAATTAAAAGTATTTAAATAAACTATATTAACAGATACATATGTATAAAAATGGTAACAACAAAACCGATAAAACTAAGATAGAATCACAGATGTACTACAAATTCTTCAAGTCATTTCACTACAGTTGAACCACCCTCGTGTAATTGTGCCAATAACCCTTCTTCAAACTTGGTACTAGTGTACTACTCCACTATGTGCACGATTTACTGTATTTTACAGCATTTGCAAAGTGGTAAGACGACCATATCCTGTTCTAATGCGATTAAGTGTTGTCACTGGGCCCTTGTGAGATCAAAAACCAGAACCAGAAACTTTATGAACGGTTTTTCAATCAGTTCTCAATTACCAATTTTTTTTTTAGATCCCATTGTTTCTTCCATAAGGCACTCTATAGTCCCTTTGCGTACTTCTGCACGCCATATGGAGACTCTAGACTTTAAACGTAACGGTGGGTGCTCAAGAATGTCCATTTATAGTGACAGGTTGGGTAGACTGTTAAAGATTCGTAGCATGTTTGTAGGGTGGTATAATCTCCTCAGGTCTAGAGAAGTTGCTATATTGGAAAGGATGGATAGCTATTCTGTTTGAGTGGACCCATGGCTTTAGATATTATGGTTTATACAACGATGTGTGATAAGACGTTCTCCGTAAATTCTTCCTAAAACCACTATAAAAACTCACGTCACTGCAGCGCTATTCATTTTACAGGGGTTGAAACTCATTTTAATTTTTTAGGTTTTGGGTTTCGGTTGTAATACAAGAATTTTAATTTTTTCGGTTTTCGGTTTCAATCAATACGGGTATTTGAATTTTTCGATTTTCAGTACTAGCTTTGAAACAGGTATTTCAGTATTTGATATTACTTTTTGTTTTTTGTATTGGCCATATTTACTTTTATTTTTATAATACACAATTTCAAATTTCGATAAATGTATTTTTATTCTGAAGAAAAATTAAGTTTGGAAGTCGAACTCAAGTAGTGAAATGTTAAACCAAACTTTTTTCAATAATATTTAAAAAAAAAGACTATTTTTATTACTGCTTATTTTTCATTTTTGAAACAGTTTTCGGGGAAAATTTGACAAATAGTAATTAGTAGAGGGTTAAATTTCTTTTAAAGTTCGGTTTGAATTTGGTTTCACACTTAAATTTTTAATACAGAATAAAACTATATAATGATTACTACATAACGAATAACATCGTGCATTTAGGTGATATTGGTTGGTTGGAGGGTACCTGTTCGCGCACGGTAGTGGTTTTCCACGCATTATTTTTAGATATCGACCACTGTCATAGCTGCCCGTATTTCTATTATAATAAAACCTATATTGTCATATAACGATAAAATAATTTTTAATTATTAATTTATCTGAATTTTTTCCGATTTTCAGGTATAGGTTTTAAAGCGCGCATATTAATTTTTGAGGTTTTGTGTATTGGTTTTAAAACCGGTATTTGGATTTTTTCGGTTTTAATACCGGTATTTGAATTATTTTTGATTATACCGGTTTTAAAACCGGTATCGAAATACGGTTTCAACCCCTGCGGTATTTTGTAATATAGTGTCACAGAAAATAAAAGCCTATAGTAGTGTAATGATCTGGAATCCTCTAATAAATAACCCCAGAAATTTAGACCCTGAAAAAATTATTTTAAATTATATTATTGTTTTACATACATACTTAATTAATCAATTTTTCAATATTTCGTATTTTTTTACCTATATACATAATTAGGTAACTAAGTTTTTGATATTTCATATATTTTTTACTAATTGATTCCTTCCTATGTGTATCTAATAATTTACTAGTTTTTCTTTTTTTTACAATCTATTGGTTTTACAATGATGGTTATTTTTGTATTTATATTATTTTATTATATATATATATATATATATATATATTGTACCTATCATATATACGACATTGTATAATTGTTATTTAATTGAAAACTATTAAATAAAAGAAAAAAAAAATTTTTTATTTTTTATAATATAATAATAATTTTTGCCCTGTGAAGGGGGCTAAGAATATCTCACGGTTTACTCATGACTGTCGTAGAAGTCGACTAATTGAGGTTGCGTCAAGTTGACAGCCGGCAAAAAACTTGTCAAAAAGTTATGAGGTGTTTTAAAACTAATATTTCTCCCATCTCGTTTTCGAGTTTTCCCATGTCGGATGTTCGCGGGGAAAACAAAATTGCGTATTTGGGTGTGGAGATAGCCTAAGGGACCAAGTGACCAGTACCAGCCTGACAGCGGCTGCGGTAGCCGTTCCATCAGTTATATGTGCGGGTCTCCCAACGGCCGTGATGTCGATGGTGTAGGGAAAGCACCAAAGTGTTTTGGGTTAGATTCGCGCTTGAGTATGCAGGATAGGTTCAAAGTGAGAGTAGGTACGTGGAATGTAGGAACATTGACAAGTAGGAGTAGGGAGTTAGCAGAAGTTTTTAAGAGGAGGAATGTGAATATTTGTTGTGTGCAAGAAACAAAGTGGAAAGGGGAGAAGGCAAGAGAAATTGGTGAGGGGTATAAAATCATATATTCAGGAAGGACTAGTACAAGGAATGGTGTAGGAGTGATATTAGACGAAGAAATGAAAGAAAAAGTGGTAGACGTAATTAGAAAAAGTGATAGGGTTATTTTAGTGAGAGTAATATGAGTAATATTACAGGATAAGGTATTAAATATAGTAAGTGCGTATGCTCCACAAGTGGGATGTGAGGAAAGTCAGAAAGAGGAGTTCTGGCAAGAGATGGATGAAGTAATGCAAGGAGTACAAGGAAATAAGAATATTGTAATTGGTGGGGATATCAATAGACATGTAGGCCATATATATATATATATATATATATATAGATGGATAGAATAGATTATGATAAAAAGCATGGAGGGTATGGGTATGGAGAAAGAAATGAGGCGGGAAAAAAAATATACTTGACTTTGCATCAGTGTATGAATTAACAATTATAAACACTTATTTTAGGAAGAGAGAAGATCATTATATAACTTAAAAGAGTGGAGGGAACAAATCATAAATTGATTATTTTATGTGGAAGAGAGGGGGTTTGAAACAGTGTAAGGATTGTAAGGTGATCCCGGGGGAAAGTGTGACAGCACAACATAGAATAATGGTTATAAATATTTGGTGTAGAAAAAGAGGGTGTATAAATAGAAAAATATAGTTAAGGAACCGAGGATTAGGTGGTGGAAACTAACGGGTGAAAATGAAAAAGTATTTATAAGAAAGCTAATTGGGACAGGGATGTGTTACTAGAAATCAATTTGGGTTTATGTCTGGGAGGTCAAAAATGGAGCCTATATTTTGTGTGAGACAGATTTTAGAGAAGTACAGAGAAAGGAAAAAGAAATTGTGTATGGTATTTATTGATCTAGAGAAGGCTTATAATAGGGTTCCTTGGGAGATCTTGAAGTGGCCTATAATGAAGAAAGGATTACCAAAGGTGTATGTGAACATAATTGAAGATATGTATGAAGGGGCGAGTACCTACAAGAATGAGAAGTCTGTGTGGAGAAACTGAGGATTTTAGGGTCAGAGTGGGGGTACATCAGAGTTCAGCTTTGAGTCCTTACTTATTTTCCCTGGTAATGGATGAGATAACAAAGGATATACAGAGGGAGGTACCATGGTGCATGTTGTTTGCAGTAGATATAGTACTGATAGGAGTGAGTCCTGAGGAAGTGAATGGTAGACTTGAAGAGTGGGGGGAAGCTCTGGAAAGTAAAAGACTAAGGATTAGTAGGAGTAAAACAGAATATATAGAGTATGATTTTGGTGAAAGGGAACACAGAGGGAATAGGGAAAGGCTAGAAATAAAGTTAAGTGGGATTGGTGGTAGAAGTGGAGGGGTTCAAGTATTTAGGGTCCATTGTACAGAAAGATTGGAGTTTCGAAGAGGATATGAAACACAGGATTAAGTCTGGATGGACGAAGTGAAGAGAATGTTCGGCAGTAGATAGAAAGATAGAACAGAGAATGAGTGTCGCTGAGATGAAAATGTTAAGGTGGATGAGTGGAATTACTAGAAAGAATAAAATAAGGAATGAGTATATCAGAGGTAGTATAAGGGTAGCTTCGATAGTAAACAAAATGAGATAGAATAGATTAAGATGGTTCGGGCATGTATTAAGGATGGAAGAGACTGTGGTAGTAAGATTAGTAAGGGAAATGCATGTTGTTGGTAAGAGAGGGAGAGGAAGACCGAAAAAGAGATGGGGAATGTGATGGCGAGTGATATGAGGAAGGTGGGAGTAAGTGAAGAAGATGCGGGAGATAGTGTTAAGTGGAAGTGTAGGACCAGGGTGGCCAACCCCAAATAATTGGGAGAAATGGCGAAGGAGAAGAAGAAGACTTAAATATAAAATATTTCAGTCATATTAATAGAAAATAGGTATATTAAAAATAATTTACTCAAACCTGAATTGTATACATTACTAATGAACATACAAAATATTTTGACGCCTACCCCTTGTGTCTAGACTCCCACAGGCTAACTTCTCCAAAAAGGGTCTATGCATTTCTATTGATGTTTTTCCTTATAACTCGCTAACCGTTGAAATGACCAAACTGTACTGAAAAAAAATTAAAGGTAGTACAATTTTTCATGGGATTACATAATTCCTTTCTACGCAAAAATGATCTAATAATTTATATTTTAAAATTTAATTTACCGTAAATTTTAACATTTTTAATAGATACCTGCAGTGTTACTGATATATAATAATTAAATATAGTGATTGTACAATTTATAGACTAGCTATTATAGAATTATTTATAAAAAATATTTATTTTAATCATCAGTATATAAAACTGGAAAATAACAATGTTATAAATTGTATTATAATTTTATGTAAAAGTCATTGAACTTTAAAATAAAAATTAATATTATAACCCGTCCAGTTCATCTGCGCCCTTGGTGACGTCATACGTTTGACCAGATCATGGATTCAAAAATATTAATTGAATAATGTGTGATAGTTACAATGTACAACTTTTATATTATGAAGGATATTATTGGTTAATCAGTTAGTACTTTGCCCAGAGTATTCCATAAAAATAACCTCAAAAATAGTACGTAGACACCACATCTGTGCTTCCGCAATTTTAATAACCCCTACAAATTAAAAAATTTTATGGTCGCTAAGGGCACAAATTAACTGAATGAGTTAAACCCACATGTTATTAAGTGTTTTGAAATAAAATGAAAATATGGGATTTGAAAACTAAATAATTATTATTTGTAGGTAGGTACATTGGTAGGGGAATGCAGGGTAAAGTGGACAGACGGAGCAATGTGAAAATCACACGCAAAAACACAATAAATCAAAATGTGTTTAATAAGTTTGGTTTTATATATACTTTTTGGGAAAAAATAATTGATTTTGTTTTAATTGTTAACATCAGTATTATTATCAAAAATCTCATTTTCCCTCAAATACTGTAAAAATTGTGGTTATCAGATATTTGATTTCCAACATATAAAATTGTAATACACAGAAAATTTTAATATAAAAATATTATCGTACTTATGAAATAAACGAACTAGATACAATAAAATTGAACAGCAATGCACCAAATGCAATTAATATACCCAACATAAATTCAAATATACCACCCATATTTTATTAAAAAATCCCGTGTATTTAACACGACGTTATCAGCTGATTATATTATAACTACAATATTCAATTTTAACATGCCACGCGTACGGTATTACTCATTAATATAATGTTTTACATATTAACCAATATTATTCAATTCATATATGCTACATACACACTACGACGAGTACGACGCAATAATTACCAGCTGCTAATAAAAACAAGTAGATAATCCCCTTCCAGTATACAAATTTAGTAGGGACGAGCTATCACTGTTATCGAGGTTTTATAAGGTTACGCAACAGTGTGATCTCCCTCTGTCTATTTCACAGTCTTGCTTGTTACTCAAATCAATATACACGTTCAGATTCACGCTACGTCGATGACTAATTCCGTATTCTTAGCGTGAGTTTAGAGGTGTAGTATTGATCTGAGCAGTAAGTACTTGAATTTTTACATTTTTCACTTTTTTTGGGCATATCATAGCACGTATATCTTTTGGTTTTTTTTTTATCAAAATATTACGTGTGGTGGCTCTATTTTTCTTTCATCCTTTCTGGTGCATTGTTATCGATTCAAATATCTGTATTATACTCTAAATTTACATTTCGTTTATTTATAATATTTTTTTCAAATACATCTAACCTACAAATTAACGAATATCAATCCATTATTTTCCTTTCTTTTGTCTCACAGAAGGCGTTTTTTGATTCAGAATTAAACTTACTTACATGGCTTCAGCTTAATTGTGCTCGCCAAATAACTGTTTAAATACTGTGGATCAAAAAATTGCACATTCCGTGGCAATTCGCTGCAGCAACCTCTGTAGTTGAAATAGACAAAGTAAGCATTTATTCCACTACTTTCTCGTACTAGATTTAATTGAGGAAATACAGTCGATAGCGTGGTTACATTCTTCGAACCTACGAATCCCTTATATTTTATCCTATTTACGTATTAAATATATTATAGTAATTTGTTCATATTTCAACGCAAACGTCTAGAACTTCAATCTACGAAAGGTACGTAAACTTATATTCACCTTAAGCTTATTTTCCTATCTATTTCTACTATACTAAAGTCATGAAATGATTGAAAGTAGTATTTAGGCGCGAGATATAAAATAAATATACACATCGTACATCTCTTTCTTTGAAAATACGTAATTTAACGGTGATATATCGATTCCGTCAATATAGCATCGACTCCGCCAGTATCTTATCTACCTTGTTTGCTTCGCTTAGAATCTAAAATATGAAATATGATCATATTTCAACGGAAAACACAATCTATTTAATTATATAAAAATTAATTTAAACATTTTTCAATTATTAAAATTACTAAAGTACGAGTACTAAGCATAATATTATTTACTATTTATTTATTTCAAAAATGTAATTTGGAGGGCTGAGAAAATCAACGTATAAGGTAGGTATATATATATATATATATATATATGTGTATGTGTGAGTTTATACATTGTACATAAATAGATGGCTAATTGGTACAAATTATTATCAATGTTTCTAGTTTTATTATCGCTAGATAATCTGGGGTGAATAACAACACGCAAGTTATCGTTTAAATTTTTCGTGAAGTACTAGATCAGTTGGTGTCAATTTTTCTTCGTAATTCATGTCATAGTCGTATAATAGTTTATAAAGTTTTTTGCCAAATTAATTTTGAAATAATTGCTAGTGAAAGAAAAAATAATTTAGTTCTATATGAAAATGAAAAATTTTATAAATCAAATTTTGTTAAATATCTTATTGCGTTTAAATGGAAATGTGTTAAATAAAAAAGTGTATATATATATAAATGAAAATTTAACAGAAATTATCAAAAGTGATAATAATCACCAAAATCATTCAAAAGATCATTCTCCAAAAAGCTTAAAAATAAAAAGCTTTTCAAATCAGCTAAAAAGAAAATGTGACGATTTCACAGAAAGGCCTTCGAAAATTGTTAATCGAGGAATACTATTACTCCAAATATTCAAAATGTTCTGACGAATGATAATATTAACAATATTAATCAATGTATATATATATATAGAGAATGACGGCAAAATATTTCAGCACTTCCGAAAAATTGTTTTGAAGTTATTGAAGCCATGAAAAATCGTGAAATTAAAAGTGTAAAAGGTGAACCATTTTTAATGTTAACTGATTCAATAAACAATATGTTATATTTTTCTAGAAATCGCAATTTGAAATTTTTAAGTACATCCAATACAATATTTGTCGATGGTACATTTTATTCTTGTCCAATGTTTTTTTTACTAATTATTTACGATCCATATAAATATAATTGGCCATTATATTCCATTAGTTTTTTTCCTATTACCAAACAAGACAATAAATATGTATATGTTATCTTTAAATTTTTAAAGACAAAATGTGCAGCATTCAATTTAAATTTAACAACAATTGTTGCTGAATTTTGAAGAAAATATTCATGTTGGAGTAAAATTAATTTGGTCATCAATTATAGTAATTGGATGCAGATTCCATTTGACCCAATCTTGGTGAAGAAAAATACAAGAAATTGATTTGACAAAAAACTACAAAAATACAAACTGTGAGATCGGAATTTGACTACGGAATATTTTTGGACTTTCCTTTCTAAAACCAACCTGAAGAAGTTTCTGATCGTTTTGTAGAAGATTTTATGTCAACTTGTCCCAATGGTCCAAAACTGGTAATCTTTTATAATTATTTAACGGACAACTATATCAATGAATTTACAAGATTTCCTCCTAGTATTTGGACTTCTTCATCTATTACATCAGGACGAACAACTAACAGTTGTGAATCATTCCACTCCAAATTGAACTTACTTTTTACTAAATCACATCCAAACATTTATTTATTTACTAATATATTGAATACAAAAATTCCAATTGATTCCTATATTATTCTCAGATTAGTAAACAAATAAAAATTAAGTAAAAATACAAATTATTTGCAACAAGGTAAAAAAAGGTAGGTGGCGGAATCGATAGGTCGTTTTCGGTATTCCTGTTGCGGTAGAATTGGTACTAGCGAAGTCAATATACATTTTCCCTAAAAAAAAATTTTTTTGACCTATATAATAAAAATGATTTTCCCTTTGTACAAAACTCGTATGTACACGAATAGGACACTCATTCAAAACATCATAATATTTACTGTCCCTTTCACTTCCACACAACACATACCCTGACTATTATATATATTTATATACCAATCTTTCACAATAATTCCAATTACAGACTAATAATACCTATATATAAATTATATACCTACCTATATACTTATTATCCACAAATTATCATTTTATATCAATATATTATTATAATATATTTTTATATTCGATACCGTCTGTACGTTATACCCATTATACCAGACTTATTAATTTATATTACTCCAATACTACGCACACACAGTTTTTATACTTTTTTTAAATTTATTTTCTATTTCATAACAAAATCAATATTGTCAAGCAACAATTTTTCAGGACTCAAGATAAGGTTGTTAATTTTGTAAAACTTGATACAGTTTTTACTTTTATTTATATAGCTTTATTTAATTAAAATATAATGAAAAAAAGTCAGTTGGGGAAAAGTGAATTCAAAAAACTTTTTGTTCTTATTTTATTACCTACTCAAAAAGATCTTAATTTATATTTTTTATTTAAAAGAACAGACTGATTAAGTTTTAAATTTTTACTATGTTTTAAATGGACGAGTCTATATGCAGGACATTAGAGCAATGGCATGTCATTTAGTTGTTATCAAATAGAATTTTCAATTTAATTTTCTTTTATATTATAGATGGGTATAACTTTTCCATTAACTAGAAATTAAAAATAGATTACATGTTAAATATGCACCTATAATAAACTAAAAATATAATCTATTCTCTAACATTTTAATAGCAACTATGAATATTTCATACTTTCTACTCACAATAGTTATTATAATTATTTATATTTATATTTATTGTTTATAAAATTTAAAAAATACTAAATGTAATAGATTAGCATATAGCAATAATTATAATGTTAATCTGCTTGTTTTTTAACTCTTCAGTTAAAGTTCTTTTCAATTGAGTAGTGTGAAAAATATTTCAATTTAATCATAACCATAGTTGCTGGACAATTAAATTTCTTAGTACTATTCAGAGGAAATCTATTTTTTTTATGAGTTGGAGGATCATTCTATACAAACCAAAAGAAGTATATAGTTATGTTTAGTAAACAATGTTTAAACAATTAAAAATATTTAGTATTGTCCATAGTCATTTCGTAAAAAAAATTTTAATTAATTTTAATAGACAACAAACTAAAAAAATTTTATAACACTTATTACATAGAAAAATACTAAAAAAGCATAAAAATTATGTGTGTGTACTGTACAGTAAAGTTATCTTAAATAAGAGTTTGTATTATGTTCAACAATCCTAATTTATTGCTTTTAAATAGTAGTATACAGTTTGTTGTGTTTGCTGTTAAACATACCAATTTTTCATTTATTATTTTAAAATATATAAATAATGTATCTACAAATTACATAATTAAACGCAGATAAATACAATAAATTTAATAACTCAGTATAGTAATGTCTGTTTACTTGATGCAATATATTGCTTTACAATTAATGCAACCAAAGTGTTGTACCTTAAATTATATTTCCCGTTTATTAAGTACACATCTTTAATATTAAAAAAACTGAAAATTCAATTTTATAACGTAAATAAATGATAACGTCGGGTGATAGCAACTAAATGATAAGGCGTTACTCTAATGTCCTGCGTATAGACTCGTCCGTTTTAAATGTAGTATATTTTTATATGTTAACAAAATAATAATACAATATACCTTATGTTATATACTCTTCCAAATTCATACTTAGATATTTCTTTTTGGAATAATATTCGAAAATAGTAATCGTAACAAGACGAAGTTCAGCCCATATGGACAGGTTCTATACCTAAACGTTATACACCCTACAAAATTGTGCACTTACATAAATCGTTGTTAAATACATAAACGCATATAACTGTTCGAGGCGAGAAATAAGAACAAATCTGGCATTTGTATGAGCATTAAAAGCGGGTAATAATCATAGTGTCAATCCGAGTCTTGACGGGGGGAGAGTAGAAAACGAACGGACCACATGTTATACTAGGATAGGGCAAAAATATAAATATAATTATTGAGTCCATCTGCAAGTCGTAATAGATAGAGGGTGTACAATTGTTTAGGCAGACCCAGTGGCGTAGCCAGGATTTTTCAAAGGGGGGGGGGGCCAATAAAAAAATTTTAAAAATCAAATTTTTATTTCATTGTTTATTGATAAACTTTTATTTAAAAATTATTAGCAAGTTTT
>JAIPRL010000573.1:32584-128373 GCA_025469235.1 Pemphigus obesinymphae
TAGATGAAGAAATGAAAGGAAAAGTGGTAGAGGTGATTAGAAAAAGTGATAGGGTTATTTTAGTGAGAGTAATATTAGAGGATAAGGTATTAAATATAGTAAGTGCGTATGCTTCACAAGTGGGATGTGAGGAAAGTCAGAAGAAAGAGGGGTTCTGGCAAGAGATGGATGAAGTAATGCAAGGAGTACAAGGAAATGAAAATATTGTAATTGGTAATCACAAATTGATTATTTTATGTGGAAGAGAGGGGGTTTGAAACAGTGTAACGACTGTAAGGTGATTCCTGGGGAAAGTGTAACAGCACAACATAGGTTAATGGTTATGGATATTTGGTGTAGGAAAAAGAGGGTGTACAAAAAGAAAAATATGGTTAAGGAACCGAGGATTAGGTGGTGGAAAATAACGGGTGAAAATGAAAAAGTATTTATAAGAAAGCTAATTGGGACAGGGATGTGGAACATGGAAGGGGATATCAATGAAATGTGGGAAAAGGTAGCAGAGGGTGTTAAGAAAGTTGCTAGGGAAGTCGTGGGCGTGAGTAGAGGTAATATGCCACATGATAAGCAAACATGGTGGTGGGCAGAAGGACAGGAGATAATATCAAAGAAAAAAATACAGTTTAAGAAATGGCAGAAAAACAGAGAGAGGGAGGATTGGGTAGAGTATAAAAGTTTATATAAAGCAGCAAAAAGTGCAGTGAGTAAAGCTAAATTAAAGAAATATGATGAGTTGAATGAGAGGTTAGGAACTAAAGAAGGGGAAAAAGAAGTGTACGGGCTGGCTAAGGAAAGAGAAAAACAGTCCAGGGACTTTAGAAATGTTAGGTGTATAAAAGATGATGATAGGAGGGTGTAACAAAGGAAAATGAAATAAAAAAGAGATGGAAAAATTATTTTGAGGGATTATTAAATGAAGAATTTCCAAGAGAGACAATTGATGGGGTAGAGTGGAATTTGGGTATAGTAGATTTAATAAGGGAAGAGGAAGTGTGGAGTGCTGTGAGAAAAATGAAAAATAAGAAACCGGTGTGACCGAATGGAGTACCAGTAGAAGTATGGAAAGTATTAGGAAGTTTAGGAATACAATGGCTGACAAAGTTCTTTAATAAGATACTAGTAGAAGGAAAAATTCCAGAAGCTTGAAGGAAGAGTTGTGTAGTACCAATATTCAAGGGTAAAGGAGATGTACAGGATTGTGGAAATTATAGAGGGATAAAACTTATGAGCCACAGTATGAAGATTTGGGAAAAGATAATAGATAAAAGGGTAAGAGGTGAGACAACTGTTACTAGAAATCAGTTTGGGTTTATGCCTGGGAGGTCAACAATGGAGCCAATATTTTGTGTGAGACAGATTGTAGAGAAGTACAGAGAAATCAAAAAGAAATTGTGTATGGTATTTATTGATCTAGAGAAGGCTTATGATAGGGTTCCTAGGGAGATCTTAAAGTGGGAATTAATGAAGAAAGGATTACCAAAGGTGTATGTGAACATAATTGAAGATATGTATGAAGGGGCGAGTACAAGAGTGAGAAGTCTATGTGGAGAAACTAAGGATTTTAGGGTCAGAGTAGGGGTACATCAGGGTTCAGCTTTGAGTCCTTACTTATTTTCCCTGGTAATGGATGAGATAACAAAGGATATACAGGGGGAGGTACCATGGTAGACTTGAGGAGTGGAGGGAAGCTCTGGAAAGTAAAGGACTAAGGATTAGTAGAAGTAAAACAGAATATATAGAGTATGATTTTGGTGAAAGGGAACACAGAGGGAGTAGGGAAAGGCTAGAAATAAAGTTAAGTAGGGATGTGGTGGGAGAAGTGGAGAGATTCAAGTATTTAGGGTCCATTGTACAGAAAGATGGGGGTTTCGAAGAGGATATGAAACACAGGATTAAGTGTGGATGAATGAAGTGGAGAGAAGCGTCAGGTATTTTGTGTGATAAAAGAATCCCTATTAGGTTAAAAGGTAAATTTTATAAGGCAGTGTTGAGACCTGCAATGATGTATGGAGAAGAATGTTGGGCAGTAGATAGAAAAATATAACAGAAAATGAGTGTCGCTGAGATGGGAATGTTAAGGTGGATGAGTGGAGTTACTAGAAAGGATAAAATAAGGAATGAGTATATCAGAGGTAATATAGGGGTAGTTTCGATAGTAGACAAAATGAGAGAGAATAGATTAAGATGGCTCGGGCATGTATTAAGGAGGGAAGAGACTGAGGCAGTAAGATTAGTAAGGGAAATGCATGTTGCTGGTAAGAGGGGGAGAGGAGGACCGAAAAAGAGATGGGGGGATGTGATGGCGAGTGATATGAGGAAGGTGTTAGTAAGTGAAGAAGATGCGGGAGATAGAGTTAAGTGGAAGTGTAGGACCAGGGTGGCCGACCCCAAATAGTTGGGAGAGAAGGCGAAAGAGAAGAAGAAGATAATATAATAATAATGTTTCAACTTAATAATTATAAAATAACTAATTGATAATTAGTTTACTAATATTAGATGATAATATAATGGATGATATAGAAGTTCTGTGGACATTTTCTAAAGTTGTGTTTTAGGAATCTTAGTAAATAATGTTTGGGGGTTTTTTTTTTCTCAAGGTTATTTTTTTCAGGGTTTAAAAATCATTATATCTAAAGCCATGAGTAGACCTAACAGTACCTAATATGATGTGCATGGTTAAACTCAACATAAACTTTCCTACAATGAACACTAATATATATATTGTATAACTAAGTACATCAAATACGATCATGTAAAAATAAATTTTTTTTTAATTCTCCTATTGTTTGTTTTATATATTATATATACTGCCAATGACCTTTTATATAAAGATTAGTAAAGGAAATGTATGTTGAAGGAAAGAGGAGAAGAAGAAGACTGAAAAAGAGGGCAGGTGTAAGTAAAGAGAAGGTGGCAGAAAAGAATGATTTTGAATTAATATAATTAAGTATTATTAATCAATATAATGCCATAGCCTATGTACAATCTGAAATATATACTTATCCTGTTATTCAATAAAATACATCTCTAGAAAGTTTGTTATTATTATAATTACTTATTCTTTAGTATCTAAATTTAAAATAGAAATTCTGAAATTTTTAAAACATCACTATTACCATTAGTTCCAGAGTTCTGTCCATTATAATCATGATCTGCCGATACTGAAGCTGTTACATCATTTTGAGATCGTTCTTCTTCATTTAATCTTTTTTCAACATTAGATCTAGTCTTTCGTAATAGAGTGCGTCCAACTTTTCTTTGGTTTACCACAGTTTTATACCTAAATATATTATGAATTATGTCAAATATTACATAATAATTTAATTTGTATAAAACAGGCGTATGCTCAGTTTACAATTTGTACATTTAAATTTAATTGATATTGTTACACAAATAATTTGGTTAAAATCTAATAAACTTAATAACAGAAAATAATATTAATATACACAATCATGCTATAGAGAAGGATGTATAAGATAACGAAAAAAAGTATATACCTACCGGTTTTCACATTGGTGCGCACTTCTGGTGATATTTAATTTTGTAGATATTGTTTGTGCTATACATTTGAACATTTCACGTTTACTCTTAAATTTTTTCATCGGTCCTACTTGAGTTACATTTCGTCTATACATATCCATAAGAATCTTTGTTTCAAATTGACTCCATTCTCGATAATTTCTTTTACCTAAATTAAATCAAATTTGTATTATTATATTTATATATATATATTATTATATTCCTATAATCTTATTTTATTAGGTCATAGCATATATATTTAAATATAATATACATTGACAACATTTACGATATTTTCAATATGAATTTTGAAGTATTAGGTCAAATAAGAATAATACTCTCTACTTTTGTGTAGGTAATTCACTTTCACTATTAGATAATTTTTTTCTTCTAAATTTAATGTTAAAACATTTAAACATATAATTCTTTATAATTTTATAATTTTGCCAATTAGGTTTTAGATAAAATATACATTTTTAATATTTAAAGAATTAAAATAATCATATGGTTATTATTTATTATATTATTATAGCTATAATATTTGATCAACATACCTAATTAAAAAAAAGTTAAAAGACATATTTTATAAGACAGTGGTGAGGCCTGCAATGATGTATGAACCAGAATGTTGGGCAGTTGATAGGATGATAGAATATTAAGAAATTATAATTTTAGGGCCGCTTTCTGCAGGCAAATTTTACACACTAAAAAGACTCATTTTTTGTTCATTGAACAGTCAACAAGTATTATTATAACTAATAATAGTATAATAGTTACAATAGTAATAATTTTACTTTTAATAAACTTTTTTATTTTTAAAATTAAAAATTACTAAATATTTATTGAGTAAATAAATAAAAATTATTCTTTTCAAATCTAAATCAGACAACACATTTAAACGCTATAATCGACAAAATATAGACCTTTTTGAGTATAATTTAGAAGAATTTCATAAAACATCGACGATTATTTACATGTGTGTGCCTGTGCGTACATTATTCATGGATGTAATGCTGGCAATACTTTTATACAGTTTATGGGTAGTGGGTAATGTGTAATACACACATTAAAATGTATTTACGTGTGCACACCCACTTAAGACATTTTCATATTATTTGAAAATTGTCTATACTTGTCCCCTTAAAATTAACCGCTTTAAGGTGGATATATGGAGTGACTAGAGAAGATAAAATGAGAGAGAATAAATTGATATGGTTCAGACATCTTATAAAGAGAGAAGAGAAAAGGTAATGTATGTTAAAGGAAAGAGTGGAAGAGGAAGACAGAAAAAGAGGTGATGGGATGTAGTATAGGGTGGTATGAGGTTGGCGATTTAAGTGAAGAGGATGCAGATGATCGAGTTAAGTGGAAGAAGTTGACTTGGGTGGGTAAATAGTAGCGAGAGTAAATGAAAGTATTTAAGATACCTAACCTAGATTACATTAAATCTAATAGATGCATAAACATTTGAGGTGTAAATCAATAGAAAATTAATAAAACATCGTTTTTGTTAATTATATTTTGAAATCGACTAACATTAACCATAATTATAAAACAACCGAAAGAAAATAGCAAATTAATATATAGACATTAATACATGTTGCAAGTTTATCTTATTACCAACAAATTATTTACAGGATTACTCTTATTAAATTACCATCTATTTTTAAATATTTTATAACTCATTAGAAAAGTCAGTATTATAATAAATATAAATATTGTGCATATAATTAAAATCTTATAATAAAATTTGTTTTATTAAAAAAAAAAGTTACAAGTATAATTTCATATACTTTTTTAGTTTAATATAACTACATATATTTTAAAAAATGAACCATATTATAGTAGATTATAGCTAGTTGTAAATTAAAATATTATATTATATTTAGATGGGTACCCATCTATAATTATATGTAGAGATGACGGATGTATTAAAATATGAAAATAACATAATTACGAGACACTTGAAGAAGGTCATTTTCAAGTTGTAGAGGTTCATCTTGGATATTATTACTTTCATATGATTCGAATGGTGCTTCAATGACATATATATTATTATCTTTAGAATCTGAAATTTATTAATACATAATTTTTTTAATTATAAAAATAAATTATATCTACTAATTTACCATTTACAGTGTCATCTTGTTTCACTATATTTCCATTACACACGTAATATGTCTCCATAATGTGGGTTCATATATCGGAAAATTCAACAAACACTTACATTTCGCAACAAAGAAATATGAAGTAGATAGCTAGTAAATCATTAGAATTTCAACCAAAATTTTAAAATTTTCTTTCATTATCAACTATCAATATTGTTCGTCGTTATCGCTTAGTGATACTAGCCATAGATATTATCTATGATACTAGCACAGAATAAAATAAAAAATAGCACAAAATATTTTGTGATACCTTAATATTATCAGATACACTATCTAGTAAAATGATGACTTTCGAGGTTATATTTGAAAAACGTTGCGTTTTCTTATCAGCGGTTTCGATATCCTTGTAAAAATTATTTTCATTTTTCTAAAAAATTTATATTTTTATTTTGGTATTTTATTTTATTTTTTGTTAAAATTTTTTTTGATTTTTGTTTTCCATTCTGTTTACTCTTGTTTAAATTTTAATCGCAACACTTTGTTTGGATTTTTCATTGCAATCATGAGTAAATTGTTGTTTATTCGAAACATTCGTGGCCTAGACGAACATTCACTCCGGCAGATTATCATCAGTAAGAACTTGCCTTGTGGTACAATAATGTTCAAATCAGGTGGAGCTTGTGCAACAGTTGACTTTATGGAACCATCCACTGCAGAATATGCTTTGACTCAGCTCAATGGTGAGTATTTTGCATTGGTATTGTTTACATTTACTTTTTAATGACACCTATTTAAACGATTTACAGGTATGTCGCTTCAAGATCAGACCCTTATTGTAGAACCGTATAATGGCTTGCACAGTCAAATGGTAAAAAAAGCAAAGTAAGTTGTAAAATATTTTTTTTTAATTAATTTGAGGCGTGGCATGGACAATGACAAACATTTACAATTATATTAATTAATAATACTCAACTGATATGATTTAATATTATTCCTTTTATACTTTCCTATTATGTGTTGTTCATAAATTTCTATAATTGTTGATGTTTTTGCAAACTATTTTATACATTTATTTATCTCTGTAAATGATACCTATTAACTTTAAACTACAGTGATAGTAAACGTGCGAAAGTAGCTATTGTAATGGTCACTGTCGCATTATCATGGATGCATGATAATATAAAAGTTGCTGTTGTGAAAGTACGATAGCCACTATTGCCTTGTTTATATGATGATATCAACTCTCGTAACTTTCGTGGCAGCAACTTTTACATTTAGTGTTCATTGTGTGACCGTGGATTATTGTACTCATTAGGTATTATTTAAAATAAATAGTAGGTACTGAATATTATTTTTAGTATATCTTGATTATGATATTTGGGTTTCTGAAAAAAAAAAAAGAAGACATTTTCAATTCTAATTAATAAATCTGTACAAATACCTAATATATAGTGGAAATATTTGATACTAATATTTCGATCTTTAACTTTTATAGACTGTTGTCTGTAACCACTTTTAATCTTATAATAATAGTATGTACTATTATTTTGCTTAAAAATTCAATATAGTTTGTTTAAGGATACTTAAATATTGATCTATATTTTAAAAAAATTCTTTACAAAATAATAACCAAGCAGTTATTAATTTTCAAGCATACAATTATTTTGTATTAAAAATCGACTTTCTGTAAATAATGTTATTTAAATTACAGAATGTCACCAATACATGTAGGTACTTAGTGTTTTATCAAATCGAATTATTATTATATAATTTCAAACAATTTTTTCTAAGTTTAGTAATTGTAATAACAATGTTTAAAATTATTGTATGAACTATATTAAAAAAACTGTATAAAACCCTTATTGTATTAAAGGCTTTTCCGTATTACGACTAAAAAGTAAAATAAATGTATCTATTTATTTACCTATACTGTGTTCCAAAGTAGAATATACATGCTGCACGATCAGTTTTCGTTTGATGTAGCACACCTAAATTAGTGTCCGATCTGCTTACCAGGTGTTTGTGCCAGAGCACCAGATACCACTGTTAAATTTTTGTACTTTTATATGCACTGTCAAAAGTTGTCAAATTGTTTGTTTGATGTTGGCTGTTGATTTTGCCGAATAGTAGGAGAAAAATTAGTCTACGAGATTCCAAAGCCTCAGTTGCATAGTGTAAACCGCTATATTCTACTTGAAAACAATGTATATATAAATATTATTTTTTGTCGTATGTATAAAATGTATGAAAAGTATAATGAAAATCAATATAAGGTTAATCTACGTGGTTAGACATTTTAAAATTGCTTTTGTTAGTATTTCAATATTTAGTTTTATTTGGAATATTGCAATTTGTAACAAATTTTTAAATAAATATAAGAAATAAACTGAGTTTTATTTTAAATTGAACAATTTTTATTGGTATCTAAATGAAACAAGATTTTCGAAAATATATGTATCAAATATTATATAAATACTGTGGGTTTTAGGCCCTTGAATTATCCGTCACAAATCTGGTGTAGCTATTATAAAAGTTTAAAAAAAAAGTCTAGGCTCTTATACTAGAATACAGAATTAACAGTTAATATTAAATTCAATCCACTTGTATATCTTATATTGACTAAATAAATATTGCATGTATTGCAAATTACACATACATACCTACTTTGGGTATGGGTTTAATTGGTGTTGTACTTTTTAATTATAATATTATTAGGAATATTTTATTTTAGCAGTTGTGTGTGTGTTGTACACAAACAATTTTTCTTTGCTATAAAAATATTTCTTGGTTAAATGTACAGGTGAATTTATCATCTGTAAGTTAATATTTAAGTAGGTAGGTATAATGTATGCAATATATTAGTAGTCATATAGATTAGGTGGACCGTGACTATATGTCCCTCTTAAGATGGGATTGTCCTGTTTTTGAGCATCGCTTTCCGCTGTGCCTACAAATTTGAAGCTGGACTTATTTTTTCCTGTTTTTAAAGTAGCATCTTATTTTTTTCACAACTTTTGAATTGTGAAATCTTTTTTTATTGCTTATTTATCATTTTAGAAATATTTTATTTTTGTACCGCTTTTAATTTTTAAATATGATTACCCAGTATAGATAGTATCTATACAATACATATATTAATCTATTATCTCTAAAGTTAGTTATCGATGCATATTATTTATTTTTAATCATTTATAATACTAATGAATAATGATTTCCTAATGAACCAATAAACCAATAAATATGTTAATAAGGCCAAATGGTAATTTATCATGTAACATTCTGTAAAAGAATGGAAAATCTGATGATGTTATACAGTTATAATTTGTATATTGAAATTTGAGATTTGATATACTTCATTTTAAAAGTAAAAACTTCGGGCGGCGGACCAATTTTTATTTGGTATGGCATGTTCCTACTATTCATCACCTGATTCAATATCTCTAGTATTCCTGGTCGACAACTGCTGAACTAAACAATGGTTTAGTTGGTTAAAGTATTTTAATATAGATACGTTATGATGTCATATTGTCATTCGAGGTAACACGGGCGGAGTCCTTATTTTTTGAACCCAGTATAGTTCAATAATATTTGCAAATTTGAATATAGTAATAATTAAAAGTTTTACATATTATTATTTCCCAAATTCTAACATGCTCAAGTTGATACCTTAGCGTATTAGGTGGAGTCGAAGATGGTTCCTGATAGCTATACAACAAGTGTAGCTACCAAATTATTACACAGGTTTAGTAATTATGGCCGATTTGCACCAGAGACCAGACGTTACTAGTCAGAAAAATCTCGTTAGCTATAATCTATATACTATTTTATCGAATTAAATTTGTATAATATACCTACTATAAAATTAATGGTTATAGATAGCCAGATGAGCTTCTATTCCTGCTTATTACTAATTTTCGTTCCTTCCCCATACAATTTCAATGATTAATAGGTAGGTACCTATAATATATATATATTATATATTTTGGTTTTCTGACTAAATTTTAAAAGCTTTTATATATATAAATGGTCTAATGATAATATTATAGTTATTCAATTTGCAATAAATGTTTGTGGAGAGTGGTTAGAAAAATAAAAATAAGAAAGCAGTTAGTAGGACTAGATGGAGTACTAGTAGAAGTATGGAATGTATTGGGGAGTTTAGGTATAGGATGGATGACAAAGTTCTTAATAAGATACTAGTTAAAGAAAATATTTCAGAATCATGGAGGAAGAGTTGTGTAGTATAAATATTTAAGGGTACCTAAATGAGATGTGTAGGAATGTGGGAATTATAGAGGGATAAAACTTATAATTCACAGTTTGAAGATTTAGGAAAATAGAAGAGATAATAGGGTAATGAGTGAGACATTTGTTATAAGTAATCAGTTTGGGTTTATATCTGAGAAGTCAACAATAGGATCAATATTTTGTATAATAAAGAAGTATAGAGAAAAGAAGAGATAGTTGTGTATGGTTTTTATTGATCTAAGAAAGATGTATGACAGGGATCCTAGAAATGTCTTGAATTGGGCATTAATGAAAAAAAAAGTTTACCAAAGATGTATGTGAATTTAAATGAAGACATATTGGACATGTATAAAAGTCAGGATTTTGTGTGGGGAAACTGAAAATGTCAATGTCAGAGTAGGAGTGCACAAGGATTCGGCTTTGTATCCTTGCATGTTTTCCTTGTGAACATGTGTTTTGCGTTGAAGAGGGCAACTTTGCCGAAATATGTATTTTCTTAATATTAAATATCTTTAAATCTGAAAGTAAATTTTTGTGAGTTTGAGTTTTATTTTATTTATATGGTTTACTAATGTTTAAATTTTAAAATATTAAATCAATTTCATATACACAGACAACCAATATTCTAAAGTTTAAATATGTTGGTACCTATTATTTATTAAACTGTATTAAATCTATATTTAAAAGTTTTATATTACAACTATAGTAGTCTACTTATTTTTGTGCTTTTTCATTTTATCTATTAATAATGATTCAATTGTGTTAAATGTCTCTTTGAGATCATAAATTAAAACACACACATTATTCTAAATATTAATGAAATTTATTTTACAACGCTAAATGGATTTTAGGATAAAGAGATTTTAATAGCAAATTCATTCTAGTTAGTAAAAGGGTCGAATGTTGGGTTTTGAGATTATAAATTATTTTAAATCGGTTATAATATAATGTTAACAAATATACTGTAGCACTATGTAATAATAAATTTAAAATTGATTGCTTTTCAGTAGTTTATAAAAATTATTTAAATTAAATTCATTTTTTCGTTTTACATAGGTATGTATACATTGTTTTTGGTTAGAAGGACTTGTGTAGGGAGTTTTTGGGTAAAGGGTAGAGCTAGGTGATTATACTATTAATCAATTACTTATTTAGGTACATTTTTTAAATAATCCATTAATTGAATAATCACCAATAAACGAACAATTATTAAGAATCGTATAATTGCTAAAAATCTAACAATTTCGAGGAATCGAATAATTGATAATAATCAAATAATTGTCCATACCTAACCAAATAATTATTAAGTAGTTACCTATTGTATAATTGTTGAGAAAATTTTTATAAAGATAACTAGTTTCAACTTTCGACTACCTATACACTGAAAAAATAACTGTTGAAAATGACGTCATACGCACACACGGGGTTTAACCAAGTTCTGTATATGCAATTTTTAAGAAATTCCAAAAAAAAATAAATATCTAATAATTTAAAAATATTTTTAAAGTGTTTTAATAGTCTTGTGTCATTGTCATTTTTTTACTATCGTGTATAATCGCGATATTTGTTAAAAATCATGTTTATGTATTTTTAATTTTTATTGACTTGAGAATATCGCTTTCGTACACTCTATACTGTGTCCAGTACAAATTCCTTTCATACATCTCATACATTGCCAAAATTGAATACCCTCAACACGACTATTATACATTGTGCGTGTTTCCACAAATATTCTAAATCATCCAGACGACTTGATGATGACCGTATAATTTTATTTCTTCCATCCTAAATATAGTTCCATTGATGCTCCCGACCTCTTATCGATGATTTATTTTCGTGTTCCATCTTATAATGCTAGATCTAACTCGCTCTATGAAGTTCCTTCACACAACACCTCTTATAGGTACAATCGTCCCCCTTCATAGGATGTTACGCCTTGTTCAACGATGCTTAGTTCTCTGGTCCTATCTATAACTTCAATTTTAACTTTATCACACTGTATAAAAATGTATTATATTTATATGTTTTATATATTGTAAATATTGCCCGTTTAGGCGTTAATAAATTTAATAATAATATCGCAGAAATATGAAATAAAAATAAATTAAGTATAGAGAACAAACGTATCTTGCTCCCTACGTTGTCTATTTTTGATATGTACATTTTTACCCATTATGTGTTGTTAAAAAAAAAAAAAATTTTAAACAACTATAAATCTTAAGAATGAATATATCAAAAAGAAGCTAAGTAAGGCACTAGATTAGCAATAATTTAATTTTTATTTCATATTTCTAACATGTTTGTAAGTTGATAAAAATGAAAAATGCTAATGTAAGTTTTTCATTGAAAATGTGTAGGTATGACATTACGACATTACATCCATAATATTTTATCATAATCATATTTTAACTAATAACAATATCATTGGATCGATAAATATAATATTTTATTTGATAATAACTATAATATCCACACAACAAAAAAGTACATTACTTGATATAAATACTGTCAATACAATAATTATTTTATTCTCCCAACAGGTAATTTTATATAACTGACAAATACGACAATTGTTAAATAGCAAAATGTTTGTCGACTGTATAGTTATGTAGTACAATTTTGTTGTGATTGAATTAATATTTTCGTCAATATTACCATTTTTTTTTTTCAGTACCTTTATAGAATTTTTATAAATACTTTTGGCATTTCGTCTTATATATATATATATATTTATAATAATTAATTTCATTTTACGATTATTTGATTATATGATTAATCGATAATAATCGAAATGCAACTCATATAATCGATTATAGATTATGAAATTTCATATTTGACCAGCCTTATAGTAAAGAGCTTCCTGATAGAAAATGTATACATATATTAGTTGGTATATTAAAAAGTTAATAAATAATTTTTAAACTTTTTCTGTAGTTTTTTTTAAAGTCTAAAGGAAAATTACTTAAAATAAAGGAAGAAATAATATAATAATAATAATAATAATTGGAAGAAAGCATTTTGAATAGGTTCTATCAGGTTTAAAATTAGATAATCGCTACAAATATAAAGAAAATGGTACATATCAAAAAAATATATACATGATATAAATGGGGGGAACAGTAGACCTCTATCAATTCTCCCTAGTTTGTGGAGAAATGTAACTAATGCGAGTTTTTCAATAAAAATGTGTGTATACGCTGATATCCTTTTATAACAAGTGGAATTCTATATGTATTTATTATATATATATATATATACAATAGGTTTATGTTTAACTTTTAATTTTAAAATATTCTTAAAGATCAAATCGAAAATTGTCTTGTAATTTTGTTTTATAGAAACTTTTATTTTTTCAGTTTTTTGACATTCTTTATATAGTTTTTGTGATTTATATTTAAAGTTTTAAGCAACTGATAATCTGGTTATTTTATAAATACGGTACAATACATCATAAAATAAAACTAAATATTTCGAACATTATTATATAAGTAATGCGTTTAATATAAATTGGATTGACAGAATTTTAAACCTTTTTGTCGTAAACTATATTTAAGAAGGACTACAAAATCACTATAATATAATTATTTTAAATGTTTTGTATAAAAGATATTAAAAATACGTTATAGTTAGGGAACGGATTTATATATAAATGCATATATTTATATTATAATAAGGTATTTGAAATCTGATGAGAAATGTGCACGATTTATATCATTCATATTAAAATAACATCAATTTTATTTTTCATATTTTTAACTTTTATAGTTTTTTTGGTAACGAAATACTGCATTTGCTTAAAATAAAAAGTAAATTTTTGTGGATTTGAGTTTTATTTTAAATTAATTATCCACAAGTACTCAAATTTAAATAATATAAATATTTAATGTATATTTATCATTTTTTAGTGCATATTTTTATTTTTAATGCCTATTTTGGTTTTAGCTTATACTTTCATGTGGTCTTATTTCTAACTATAAAAATGTGTGAATTCTGTTTTTTTTTTGAATAAGTACTCAATATGTGTAAAATAAAGTGACTTTATCCGACAAGAAATGTATATGATTTATATCAATTTATTAAAATATCACCAATTTTATTTTGCATACCTATTTTTAATTTTTATTACTTTTTTTTTTACATATCTATTTAATACATATTTATAAATTTTAAATGCATTTTTGTAGTATATTGTAGTATTTTTAAATGAATATTTTGAGGGAACTTTGTGCATATAAATAGCCGTTCCCTGTAACTATAGTTATACAGTACATTGATTTGTTGTCTTTGTATAATATACAGGTATATTAGGGTGGTCCTTTATTATATTATAAAAGGTAATTTTTTTTTTTAATGTCGATCCTCTAAATTAATTCCAATATGTATAATAATGATGTATACAAAATTTCGTGTTGATTGGCTTAGTTTAACTCGTGCCCCAAAACCCTCAAAGTTCAAAATCATGCTTTTCTTCAAAAAATCACTGTTTTTTTTTTTTTTTTTAGTTATTAGCTATATAATAAATTGATAAAAACTAAATTGAATAATTGTATTATATTATGTTTATTGTTTAATATTTATTAAAAAAATAGTTATTCCATTAAAGTGCTTTTATTATTATTTGAAAATAATTTCCGGTACTGTGTGACAACTTGAAGTGTATATTGTTTTTGTTCTTAATTTTTTGAGCCTATTGGATTAAAATCTTCCATTAATTTGACAGCTCGTATCATTTACAACCTTAAAATTATACAAACTATTTCATATCCTTGTTTGTATTCTAAATTATTTTGTCAGGAAGAAGGTGGTGATTCAATAAAATTCAAATTTATATTAAATCGTTTAAAAACATTCTGAGTTTTACACAAAATAAATTCTTCTATATTTTTACTTAAAATAGTTGATACATCACGGACTTTTAAGTTTAAACGGTTTTTCATACTATCATAATCTTTGTCTTAATTTATATTTGTATTTTTAATATTAGTTCTTAATTCTTGAGCCATTTTATTTTTTATTCGACCTACATAAAATCTACTTATATTTGTGATGCTTGCCACGTGACTTGATGACTTTATCACAGTTGAAATCGCAAATAAAACAGAGGGTATATATGCAGGTCATATATTTTACAAAAAAAAATGTACCTTATTATAACTCGTGAAAAAAAAAGGTAATTTAAAAATTTAAGTCTTGTATCTAACTCAAATAAACTTAAATTTGGATACAAATTTATGTTATTATTTGTATAATACATAAAAAAGCCTTCTAAATATATGTGGTGAAAGTTCGTTCTTCGGTCCTCGAATAGGATATAGTGTATTATTATTATTTTAGATTTTAATAATTCTGTAGCATGTAGTCTATATAAATATTAGAGGCTAAGACAAATTAATTTATAGGTAGGTTTACCTATTTAAACTACATACCAACTTTTATATAGGGAGTATTCAAGTATTACGTAAGCGCCTAAGGAGAGGGGGGTCTGTCGTATGCTTACATTTATTAAGGGGATGGGAGGGTGGGGGTTAGAACCATGTCTGACGGCAGCAGTTATAAAAAGAAAATCAAAATATGTACATAAATATATACTTATATTTTTATCAAAATATGTAACAAAATTTTTCATTTATTTTGAATTAATTCATATAAAATTAGGAATTTTTTTTTTATTAAATAGAGGGGGGGGCGTCGGACATATGCTAACGTAATAAAGTAGGGGCCTGAAATTTTCTTAAAATCGCTGACAAGGGGGAGGAGGGGGTCTAAAAAGGCCAAAAATGTGCTGATGTAATACTTGAACGTCCCCATATATATATATATAAATTATTATATACGTATATATCTATTATAATCAATAATAATATTATATAGGTACTTAATAATAATTCATAGTAATATTGATTGATATTCCCTGTAACTTTTTTGTATATAGTCGTCGTATGTATTATATATTATATATTATATATTCGTTCGATAATCTGATTATTTTGTTTAAGCATTGAAAATAATTTTAAGATAAAATGTTATCGGGATGTAATGATGATAGTGTCTGGCAGTCCTAATTATTTTTTGGTAATTATTAAATGAATAGACTACTAAGAAAATATATTCATGTACAACTGTATGCAGAGAATAGTTTAATTAAATGAAATATAATATGTGTATTATGTATACAATATGCTTCTGCAGTATATCATACTATCATAGCCCATAGGGCCTTTATGATATATTCTTGCATTAATTATCCATTCGGCATTCCTATATGTATACAGAGTGCGACATTGGTGTTTGATGAATTTTGATCTAGGTTAACAGACAAAGTATTATGAAATAAAATATATTTTATTTGAAAAAGAGATAACATTTAATTTAACATACAATCAAAATCTTCAGGAAAAAGACAATACTGAAACTGCTAATATCTGGACGTTGTGGGGAAATATATACAACTTATACTATCTGCCGAATTTTAGTGGTTATGCCGCGTTTACACTAGGTCGATAAAACAAAAAACAGAAACAAAACTGCTACTCAAAAACGTAAATTTTTAAGTTTGACGACAAGTATAAAATAGCATACATTTTACATTTTTCGTTTACACCAAGAAAACAAAATGGAAACATTTCGGAGACAAAATTTGCAATAGTCGCATTTAATTTAATTTACATAAATAGGTATGTATAAAATACAATTTATCACTTTAACACTTAGTGTTAGTTGCACATTTAGGCCGGTTCTTACAATGTCCCGTAAAGTTTCGGTTAGAGCTAACCGGCGGTTATTCTAATATTTTACTGATAGTCGGTTCTTACAATATAAGGTAAAAATTTTCCGTAAACTGGATAGTTTACGGTCAGATTTTTAACCGGCAGAATTCTATCGGTTGTCATTCCGTTGAACCACAATCCCCCGGTTATGCTGTGTTATCAATACAAACATTCATTATGGTTCATGTTTTTGATTAAAATTTTTGCCGTCAATTTTGGGTTTCGAGTTTTTGACGTAAATTGTGTATATCTTTTAAAAATGTCTAAAGCTGTGCTTAATATTTAAATCATAATAATAGTTATAATTTTTTTACTTCGTAGAAGAATTCAATTTTTCGCTTTATTATTATTATTATTTTTTTTTTTTGAAAAATGTGTATTTTTTGATCAAAATAACAATGGCCAAATCAGAATTTGGCGATCGGACTTAGTTTAAAGTTATATTATATGATTGAAATTTAGTGATTTTACTATTTTGCTTTAGTAGGTTCATTTTTTTTTAAATTCTCAATATTTGTACATGGTTTAATGGTAGTTAACGATGTTTTCATGCATGGAGTCCTCAGTCCAAATTCCTTTATTTTCTAATAATTGTTTGCACTTTTTCGACTTTTTTTTTTCATTATATTATATAATATTATTATATATTATTAGTATAATCTACAGTAATAATAATTGTCAAGTATATCAACCAAAGCCTCGTTTAGAATAGGTTTTTATAAAGAAATGATTTATTATCGCTTTCAAATTCAATATATCCGTCATCATTATCCCACTTAACATGCGAAATACTTTCTTCCCGGCTTTTTAAAATGTATTTCGATGCCTAACTATGATTAACTCAAAATTGACAGAGTTGCAGATTCTTCAAAAGTTTGGGGATTATTATTCTGATTATCATTTTATGTGTACTTTTTTCAGTTCCATCTATAACTAGTTTAATTTGAAAATATCTCCCGATTTTTAGTGAAACACCACATAGATTAAATTAAATATGGTTTAAGTGTAATACTTTTGGTCACGTCTATATAAGCCTGGCCGGGTCACTCGTTCAATGGGGCAGTTTAATTCGAAAATATACCCGATTTGCTATGAAATACCACGTCGAGTAAGAAATACTTTTAATTAAATATGGTTAAGAATTTAAGAAATGTGTTTTTCGGTTACACTTAAAAATTCGGTGAAAAGAACGTGGGCGAATCAGGAATGGATCCTTACCTATACCTTTCTTATTGGAAATTTGTGTCTCGCTGATAAGTAATAACCCGGTTAGGATATAGGAATGTAGAATAACCCGGTAGAAGTTAATATTATGAATATGGTGTTCTGGTGTTCATACTTATACGTACTTATTCTCGAAAGACTATTACTACTATTTTTCAATGCATTTCTCGTCATTTTTCTAAATGATTGTGTTAAGCAGGGCTTATTCCAAAACGCAGTGGGGCTTAATTTGTATAGTTGGGAAAGCAAAATATGCACTTGAAACTCGATTTTTGTGTAATTAAATTTATTATAGTATTTTAGATTTATATATATTTCAAGTTATTGTGATTATGTATCCTACGTGTTTTTAAGATTTATGGATAGTAAATAGTTATGCAAATAGAACCTATATTAATATATTATTATTAGAAAACAACCTTTACCATTTTTCCTTTTTAACGAGGATATCCTAGTTGCCTCACATATAGGTAGTAAAAGACACAAGAGAAGTGGTTCCAAAACTAGGTAGATTACGATTGCCTACACGCCTTTTTCAACATTACGTGTGGGTATGTTTTACTTAGCTAGATTTAACTTTGCTCACTCGGACAGCTTAAATCGAAAATATACCCGATTTGTTGTGAAAAACCACGTTGTGTATAGGTGATATGACAAAGTAAATACATTCTAAAATTGAATAGAAAAAAATGATTTTTTTTTTACGAAATTCATGAACCTGATATGATAAACCTAATGTGCACTGTTTACGATTATTGTATTATTCGTGTTATTTTTATTGTTTTATAATTTTATTTTGGTTATATGCCTATACCACTCATATATATAGAGTTTGAAGTCTGAAATATTTCACTATGTGATAGGAACCGGTATTGATTTTAGTGGTTTTGGCTTTTACTATAGGTATATCGATTTGATTGGTTTTAAGACTTGCAATTTTTTTTTTTTTTTTTGTGTATACGTATAGGTATACAACTCCCCAAATTATGATATTTATTTTATATTGGCGGTCACCATTACTATTGATTCTAGTGCTATAGTTGTAAAATCAATGATATTACCAATGCGTATGGTCAGTGGTCAGCCTTACGACAAGAAATTTCTGTACCGTATATACGACGTTCGCGCATGTGTATATATTATGTCACGTCTCGTTGTTTACATACGTTTCATCCCAATTTTTTTCCCTTACAACCGGATATATAATATATATATATATATATATATATATATATACAATATACATATATGATACACACACACACACATATATATATACCAACTTTGTATATAATATACAATTATTACGATTTTTGAGTACCTTTATAAAACCATACTCGCATTCACTAACACCATGACGAAATAACATGGTACGCCAGCAACTGAGTTCTGCGCATGGTGCCTACGTTGCTCGGTCCACTTATCATAGTTATTATTGTTATCATCTACTATTTATATATTACTATATTGAAAAGACTGCAGATAAGACCGAGTGACGTCAGAATTTCTTGGCATAATTGATTAAATTATATTTCATTCCATGACAACTCGTACCGTTTTCAAATTCGTTCATGTTGCTGGCATACCACGCGTTATTTCGTCATGACTATAGGTATAACACTATAAAATATGTATAATTGTATAGATGGCTGCAGGTACTCGGTATATACGACACTGTACGGAGTACCTATAATATAATATTTATTATATAAATTATTCCGAATGAAGTAATGACGAGCGAGATGAAGAAACCCTTATGCCGCCTTTGCAGTACCTACTCTCGTATATCACACGGTCGTCCCGCAATATTTTATACAGTATATTATTATATATTATTATAACTATACCTATATATTATGTAAAAGTACTCGTCGTTATTATGGTGTACGGTGACGTATACGATGCGGTGTAGTTATCTTTTATCATAATATATTATAATAGGTACCTATACGTATATTATACGGTATACGGAACATTATGGTTATACCTACCTATATTGGTAAATCAGCGGCGCGTCATATTTCTGCCTGTTGTGTTGCCAAACGTGACAATGGAATTCGGGTAGGTATGCGTGACGGAGAGGTGGTGGTAGGTTCTCGGAGCGGTGGGGGAGGGTTGTGAGAGCGATGCCGCGAGAGGGTGAATCGTCGCGGTCGTCGTTGGCGCGCGATGCGGAGAGGAACGGTTGGGCGGCACGGCAACCCTTCGGCATTCGGCGTGCGCGTTTAATCCCCGCGCTATATACTCGATCCGCATCTGCCGGCACCGCCGCCATCTTGTTTCTACACCCCAATCGGGCGCGCGCACGCACACACGCCTGGCGTCGGACACACGGCGGCGGCGAGGGGGAAAAAAAAAAAATGAAATAGAATTACACGTCGTTTTTTCGCCCTTCTCCGTCGCGTCGCGCGCGGGCGCGTGTGTGCATGTCCTTCCTGTATATAATGTGGACAACGCGGACTGTGTCTATATATACATTTTTCCTTTTTTTTTTTTTTTCGTTTTCGTTTTCGACCCCACACGTCCGTGTAATCGTATAACGGTATTATTAGTATTAATAATAAATAATAGTGTAATTTATTATTCGAATGGGTATTTATTTATACGATTTAATATTATAATATATAATAATATGCGTTTTCATTGTTTTCCCAGATTTTAAATGTTGTATAATATGCATGACGTGCTCCGATGTAGGTATAGATAAAGACCGATAAAGAAATTCAATATATATATACTTACTCGTTCTATAACATATATACAGTATATATCGTGTACAACACATAGGTACGTCTGCAATCGGAATAGTTTGTATAGTGATTTTTATGGACGCGAATATTGGAGCTGAATATCGCGTATAGCAGATCAGTCTTAAGTAGGCACATTCTCTGTGTCCTGCACAATGAACCTAAATTTTATGTACAGCGGTTGAATTCGGGAAATTCATATTCTGCAGGAGATTTTACAAAACATTTGCGTCTTCGATACATTTTTACCCAATGGCCAATATGACAAATTTAAACAGAAACGTGTGAATTTTAAAAATTTTATCATGTTTATGTATAATGTGTTTCAAGTTTCACTCATCCGATGGTTCCGCCGGGTAGTGGATCCAAACCATTTTTGGTGCGTAGCTTTTAAGAAGACGTCGCACCCGCCCGCATTTACCGTCTCTGTCTACCTAATGGGCAATATAATATAGCAAAATTACATTACGCAAAACAATAAATGTGGTGTCTATGTTAAAATTAGTGTTAAAATACCTATTAGGTACCAATTTAGAGAATATTTTCTAGAAAATGACATCCGTTTTGCAAAATATTGTGTGTCAAAGAAGTTACAGCGTTTTAAGTTTTCCTTTTTTTAAAACGTTGTAACTTCTTTGATAAACAATACTTTACAAAAATGATATGTCGTTTTCTAGAAAATATTCTCCTTTTTAATATTGGTAATAAGTGTTTTAACTCTAATTTTAACGTAAACGCCATATTTATTGTTTTGCGTAGTGTAATTTTGCTATATTGTCCATTACATAGACGGAGACCGTAAATGCAGGTGCGACATTCTCTTAAACCATTTTTGATACAAAATGTATGTAAGGCGGAAGTGACCCGTCAATAACTCGATGTCATGAAAATATTGCTGTGTAAATAAAATGATCGTAAAAGATATTTAAAAAAGGGGTCAATCTCTTTTATTAAATTTGTATTCATAATTTAATATTTTTTTTAAACAAATCGTAGGTACTTAGTACTTACCTACTGTACATTTTTTGGAATATTGGGATCTTCTATATAACCTACCTTTTAGTGTAATTTTATTATTTTATTTTAACGCTATTATGTTGCTTAATCGTATAAAACACGAACAAATTAATTTAAAGTATAGTTTAAAATAATGAAAATTATAAAAAAAATTGTATTTTTAAAAAAAAAAAATCACAAAACTTTAAAAAATGTGTCATTATTTATCATTAGTTTCAAGTAGTGTCGAAACATTTATGTTTCTATAAAGAGGATGGCGTAATGTACTTGTTGTTTCCGCCTAACCAATTGATAATATCCGAAAATTATAACGTTCAGCATTTTTTTCACAACTTTGTAATTTTTCTTATTTTATAAAAAGATGTCTATCAACTATTTTTAAACCCTCATATTAATTTAAATAAATATATTTATCTTTAAAATTGAAATTTCCGGGAAAAAACGATGTTACGACTTACGGCATAGATAATCTCGTCTATAAATTTGGTAATAGGTCAATTTAAGTATGTGTATATATGTATGTATGTATGTATGTATGTATACAGTGTATGGAAGAATGTTTTTCTTTTACTCCAAGGAAACTTCTGGAAAAATCAAAAAATGTTAAGTATAGGGTACCATCTAGAGCCAATTTCCTATCGATGTCATACCAAAAACACCCAAATTCCATAGAAAAAAATAAAAATAAACATCATTGTAAAATAACAGTAGCTTTCTCGCTACACTTAGAATCTAAAACTATTGAACTGGTTCAATTTTACTGCAACAATATTTATGTATTATTAACATTTTATCTGTACATGTATGATATAATATATTAACACTGTGTTATAACTTATAATAATAATTATTCTATCATTACCTAATACATTATATAGACACTTAAACATTGATAAAGTTAAATTATTGTTTACCACATTGTAGATTACAATATGTTTTAATAATATATATAGCCATATAGATAATAAATACGAGTATATAATAATATTATATAAAACGAAAGGTACAAATTGAATGAATTTGAATTTAATTATCAAATAATTTTTTTTTTAATATTATGTTATAACGTTTTGTATTTAAAAACTATTATAATTTATTACTATTAGTTTTTTGTTATTAAGAAACCTGAAAGCTTAATATAATATATATATTTATGAATCAAACTATATTTATTATTGGTTTTATCAAATTAATAAATATACTATGTGTATATATATATATATATATATATATATATACTCGTATATATTTCGAGCTCCCACACGAACTTGTTCAGCGGGCCCCATTACCTTCTTTGAAGAGCTAAATAAATAAATAAATAAAAATAAATATATATATATATATATATTACTTACCTATAGGTAAGGTTAAGTAGGTAACTTAGGTAGGTATGATAAAATATAATGTAGGTAATATAATAAGGTATATAGGATATTATATATTATATTTTACTGCAGTATCTAATTATGCAATATATAACATTTTGATTAATTATTAATTACATATTAATTATCATATTGTAATAATAATATTACATATTTATATCCACTAATTCTAGTAATATTGAAAAGTGAAATGGGAAGAGAAACAGCGAATTTAAATGTTTTCATAATTTCTATATTTATACAGTATTGATACATAACGCGTATTATTATATATATATACATACATACATACTTACATATAATATACTCATTTTTCAAGGGGTTGTGTATAAGCAATTTTTAAGACTTTTTAGAAGTATAAACTATAAAGATACAATAATTTAAAAGTAATTTAAATTAGGTCCCGTGGCTCTATTACTTTTTATTGTTATTATTGTAATCATGATATATATTAAAAGTAACATATTTACGCAAAAGTGTTAAAATGGGTTTATAAAGTTATTTTAGTGTAAAAACACCTATTATCAAATCAATAAAGGATAACATTGGCGTGAACTTGTTTTCGATTTTTTAATTTATTAATTTAAAAAAAAGTTATTGTAGTTATAAAAAGTTAATTTTTTACATTTTTAAGCTTTAATAGCTTTTTTTAATGTCATAAATTAAAAATCCCAAACATAGTTAACTCCAAAATTTTGTTCTCTATATCGATTTGATAATAGGCATTTTAAATTTTTAACTCTTAAAATCATTTTAAGAATCCGTTTTAATAGTTTTGCGTAAACATGTTTTTATAGTTGAAAATCATCAACGTCCTCTTCGCTATAATTCACAACAAAGGCCGTTTAGAAGCATAGGTATTCGTATGAATGGGATAATAAATTATCAAAAACGATGTACTTATAGTGTCTAATGTGAAAATATTTTACACCAAGTGTATTATAATTTTAAATCATTATAATAATATCATAAAATATTATTATTATATTAAAATTTTATATTATTATATAGATAAACAAATATGCATTAATTCATAATTGATTGTTCGGAGTCGTATATTAAAATTAATAATGGTTATGTAATGGTTCAAAAGTTTAGAGAATATATATATATATATATATATATATATACATACATATTATTACATTAGACGTGTTTTCGCAATTAACCAAATGTAATTTGGTCATTGAATTTTATAAACAATCAGTTTTGGTTATAATAATTTATAACCGATCAAATCGAATGTTTATTATGTTTGGTTATAGGTAAGACAAAATAACATAACCTGGTGAATCGCAAAAACACGCCTAGGTATTGATATTCTTGGAACGGTTTTAATCTATTTATTATCATCAACTTTAGGTACTTTTATTACTTATATAGGTACTAAATTTAATTTTAATAACTATGTACGTTATCTGGATAGTTTGTAAATACACAATACAATTTTTGAAAATTATAAATAAAATATTGTAATACGAATGTCTCGTATACCGTATTACTGTATAGAACTCTTGAGTGATGTTCCTATATATATATATATTTATATATATACCTATTAAAATATAGTTGCAAATTGGCCAAGGCCCACCTAATATTTTTGCTTGCATTTATTTAAAGAAAAATTAAACTAAATATAATTTACACTGCATGCATATGGTATAGTTCAAACTGTGTGGACTGTAGTTTTTACACTACTCGTATATATGTTTATACGTACTTAGATAAAAAAAATAGTGTTTAGTAAATTGATACACATAGCCAATATAATTTTATAACCTATGTGTATGTGTTTTATGATTATGACTGGAAAATTGTTTTTATTGCATTTTGTATAATTTTAAAACGCAACTTTTTATCTGCAAAAAAATGTATAACGTTTATAATTCGTATTTCTTCTTCTCCTTTGCCCTCTCTTAAAACTATTTGAGGTCTAGCCATCAACTTTCACAGAATTCGATATCCCGCATCTTTCTCACTTACACCCGCCTACCACATATCATTCCCTATTATATCCCCTACCTCTTGTTTAATCTTCCTCTTCCCCTTTTCCCATCAACATAAATTCCCTTTACTACTCTTACTGCTTCTGTCTCAATTTTCTCCATAAAATATGTCTTCGCCATTTCAATCTGTTCTCCCTTATTTTAGATTTTTCTCCACTATTGGAGCCACCCCTATACTTCCCCCTTATATGTTAATTTCTTATTTTGTTCTCTCTTGTCACTCCAATTATTATTATAATAGTTTATTGCATTTTAAAGAAAAACAGTAATAGATTTACAATTTGTGAAACATCAAAACAATGTATGTGAAACAAAATAATATTAAGAAAAAAAAAATGACTGTCCCAAAAGCCTAGGTTTGTGGAGGAGACAACAGTTCTTATATAGTTAATTTTAAATACAAAGAAAAAAAAACCAATCAAACAAAAAATAAAAAATAAAATAAAATAAAAACGTAGGAAAAATGTATTAAAGGAGATTTTATAACTTTTTCATCTTACATTTTACATGTTTTTTTTATAAAGATCATAAGTCTTAAAATGATTTTATAGAAATATCATATAGCAATAGCATGAATAACTTTATACCTAAATTAAAAGGATCTTTTTTTCCAAATTCGGTATTATATTTTTTTATTTTAAATGCATTGTTAAATATTTGGCGAGTAACATAATTGTGATTGAAACTGACTATTTCAAAATTAAATACAAATTAAATAATAAATCTTTTGCATGCGATTTTTTTAAACTTATTATACTATATGTACTATGTACATTGTTCTTTATGTATAGTATGTCGGTATTTGAATTAAAGGGTTTTCTAAAGGCAATCTTTAGGAGAGAATTTATCGTAGTTCTGAGCATTCATCTTTAAATTTCATCTCTACCATAACCATACTCTTTTCTATCTTCATATCCACTGCCAAACACTCCGATCTGTACATCATTGCACTACTGTCTTATAAATTTACATCTTAACCTAATTGGGATTCTCCTGTCACACAAAATACCTGACATTTCTCTCCACTTTATCCACCCACACTTAATTCTATGTTTCATGTCTTTCTCAAAGTCACCATTTTTCTGTAGAACAGATCCTAAATATGTAAACCTCTCAACCTCGTCCACTACATACCCATTGAACTTCTTAGTTTCCTTTCCTTATTCGCTCTGTGTTTCCTTTTTCTAAAATCATACTCTATATATTCTGTTCCACCCCTACTAAACCTTTCCCTTCGAAAGCTTCTCTCTTTCTAGTCTACCGTTCACTTCGCTTCAAGACTGTCACCAACTAACACTATATCATCTGTAAACAGCATGCACTATGCCTACCACACCCAGTGGCGTACACGAAAGGAGTATAGGGGTATCAGTCGACACCCCTATAATATTGGGTGGTAGACTAATATTATTTCAATATTTTGTTTGCAAACTATAAGATTAACTAACTATATAGTGAATATATATATATATGTATAATAATATATATTATGAATATTATTTAAGTAACGAAATGTATTATACAAATTGTTTGGGTATATTTAATAGGTGATGAGTATGTTGTAAAAGTGTGTTGATATCCCTTGCAGAAAATGAGTGTACGCCACTGACCTCACCCTGTGTGTCCTTTGTTATTTCATCATTTTCCAGGGAAATTAAATAAGAACTCAAAGCTGAACCCTGGTGCACTTCTACTCTGATCATAAAATATTCAAATTCCCCAAACAAACTCCTTACTCTTGTACTTGTCCTTTCATACGTGTCCTCAATTACATTCACTTACTCTTTTGGTAACCCTTTCTTGATTAATGTCCATTTTTATGTCCCAATTAACAAACTTTTATTGCAGTACAGGCCAGTACTTATACTTAAATTCTTATGAACTATGTACGATTTGGCTTTTTTGGGAACATGATTGTATACCTACGTTTTATGCTATTATTAATATAATGATCCCTAAAATACATCTACCTGTATGTACGTGAATGAGTATATGAAATTAACTTTGGAAAGTGTATTTCATTTAAAATATTTAAAATTTTTTTCGTACAAAATATTTATAAAATTTTGTGGGTAATTTCAATTTGTTATTAATATTATTTAAATTAATGTTTGCGAATTTGTTACAAATTGGGCGTGGAAAAATAGGTAGGTAGTTAAAAAACCGATGAGATATGTTTTGTTGTATGATATACTTACTCGTGCTTTTAAATTTTTCTCAACTTTCAATCGTTCTTCTTTTATACATTCATTTACTATTATATGGCGTATAGAGCAGCAGTTCTCAAACTGTGGTACGAGTCTATACGGTGGTATGTATAATAAATAAAAAATAATTATATTGTAGTATTTTACTGCCTTATTGCCCTTATTATTTGAAATAAATTGTATTGAAATTTTGTATAGTTATATTTTTAATCATTAATGGTACGCGGCTGATTATAATATACGAGTGGTACGTGAAAAAAAATGTTTGAAAACCGCTGGTATAGACTTCAAAATAAATAGGTACTAAATATATACATCTGAGTACCTATCCGATAAATGACGACGCACGTTAATTATTTATTTTGTATTATTATATAGGTATTTTCGTCTTGCATTTCTATACATTATTTTGACTACTGACTATAATATAAACGAATAATTTGAATGAATGATAAAAATTGGAAGGTAAATTAAAGTAAAATAATTGAAGAGATAATGATAATCAGAAAAATAAATTAGAAACTAGAAATTTAAAATGGAGGGAAATATTTGAAAAATATCAAAAGTAAATCAAAAATATTTATACAGATTGGTATATCTACTTATATAAAAGCAATTAACAATATATCAACCGACATCATATAGATTCATATAGTCAACTAAAGTAATTGAGTATTATATATATGTATATATTTTAATCATAAGTATAAATCTTTTATAACATTGAAATAATCTGTAGTTTTCAACAAATAATACACATTTTAGATTCATATGTGTATTGTTTGCTCATATATAATACAATTATATTTTTCCCCAAGTTTTTCAATTTCTATATTATATATTATTTTTTTAATTAATATTTTCTAAAATAAATAATATTTTTAAATCGATAATAATTATTTTCCTAATATATAGGTAGTATGTGTTTTATTGATTTTAAATTTCCTTTTAATTATTTTTTCTATAATCTTATTGAAAATCTAAAATGTGATAAAATCTCAGCTAAAAAATATTTTAGTTCTTAGCGAAAATTTTCTAATATTTTTGTTACGCAAAGTTTCAACAGAATGCGTGTATACTTTTATTTCGAACGTTTTATTTTGAATGTATGTAAATCATTTTTTTCTGGTCATCATAGACGTTATCCGTCGTGGTCCACACCCATTTTGGCTTGTGTCTCTCTGCTGTTTTACAGTTACGACTGTTTTCCCACAAGTATTATTAATATTATTATGTATTGTTAGTTTGTATATAACAATTTTGTTATTATTGTACTTTTAAAAACTGTTGTCCGCATTATATTAAAAAATGGCGCGTATGGGTATTGACGATTTTATGAATAACTATATGAAATTTTGGGAAACATTGAATTCTCTGCAATTGTAGTCATCTTCATATCGGACGTCGCTGTATACAATAATAACACGTATCCCGACGATCGTTCTTTGAAACGATAAATTATACACTATACAGGGTGTATTATCAATATTGTTCTATATGCTCTATTGGTATATACATTGTACATTATATTTAGATAGATATTTATACAATATATATATGTGTATACAGATACTCAGCCAGTTAATTATTTTTTTTTTGGTTTACTATTATTCTGACAACTATATTATTATATATATATACATACAATATTTTAAATTGTTGCTTAAAATTTAATAAATAAGCATAATATGTTTAAAAATGTATTTTACATTTGATTTTCTATATTTAAAAAATTGTGCTTGAATAATTTTCCTACTTGGGTTAAATAATCATACTCGCAATCTAATATTGAATTAATAAATAATAAAATTGTATTTAAAGTGACTACTAATAGTCTATTTAAAGTATAGTTGAATGTTGTTCTAGAATATATATGTATATAAGAACATAAGATCTTTTATTTGAACATTTACTGTAATTTCTTTAGCTATTTATTATTTTTGTATATAATTGGACAAATCGCATACCTATAGTTGTTTTTAACTTTTAATATCATAAAATATAGTATTTTATATTCATATATATTATAGAACTTTAGCCATTATATTTGTCTAAAAATACAGAGAATATAAAGAAAATTCAAACATGTGAATTTCAATTCAAAGTTTTTGAAAATTGTAAAAAAATTTCGCGTTATATAGTTTATAGTTTATATATTACACATATATAGCTTATAATAGCCATATAGGTAGTAATCACATAATTATATATAATATATTCAGAATAAAGAAAACTTATTTTTCGACTGAGTTATACATATCATCTGAATAACATTGGTCATCCACCCTGTATTAGAGCTACGAGAAAAGGGAGCCCGGACATATATATATATAGAATATAATAATACATCCCTCGTTGTTGCCCTTCTTTTATAAACTCCGTGTCTGTGAAATTTCGACCACTGAACTATTTTTTTCTCGGGTGGATATTTATTGTATTTATTTCTTTATATTTGTAAAAGCACTGTATGGGTATCGGATTATCTTTAAAAAAGAAAAAAATGTATATAAATGATACAATTTCACCCCATAAAATGGTTCATTATTTTCATATTTATATAATAAGTGTTCTTTTTACACGCGTTTCATGATTCCGTTAAAAGAACGACAGTAATATATATTGGGGGTGTTTATAAAATATAAAAACATGTTTTATTTAAAAATTTTTTTTTAAAGTAAGTACATAAGTGGTGTATATTTTTATTCTATATTATCTATTCAAGGTTTAATAATTTCAGTGTATGCTCGTTAAGAATTTGTTTAAAAAAAATTCCTTTCTTTTCCTGTCAAATAAATCAAGTACATTTCATTGCCATTTATGGTTTCTTTACCTATATACAGGCATTATATTTCCATATAATCCCATGTTGGTATACCTACTGTATTGTCATAGCGGCACACCCTTGGGTATTGATAATTTCTTATTTTATTTTTTTTTTGACAAACTGTTCCTAGAATTAAAATCGAATTCTCTAAAGGAATATTACAGGTAAGAAACTACCACATGTACTGATCAATATATTATACGATTGAACCATTGATTCTCATTTTTTTTAAAAATATTTTCTGTTCTCGACATTATAGTTAAAGTAGATAATGGAATGGGAATTATTATAGGAATATCAAATATTATGTAGAATGATAAACCGAATAAAATCTCCAGGAAAAAAGCTATGAATTATTAAATAGAATTTATTCATTTGTATTTCAAAATTTTAATATCCATTCTATTACCATCTACCTAATTAACAACCTGATTATAATATATTAGTATTATATTCAAAATAAATATTTTATATTCAACTGTAATATAGTTGAATGCAATGATGATCTTGTACTCGTCTTAGGTACTATATATTGTAAGACAAAAACATACCATACGTTGTGGGAGGGGGGCCAGGGGAAGTTTGCCCCTACACGCACCGCTATAGGTATATTAATATATATAATATTTATAACATATCTTAAATTTTCAAATTTTAAATACACAGGTAGTTGCAATAATCATTAAACAATTTTGATGGAGCTGTTAATACTTTTTAAGGGATTGTACTTGTTTATATACTTGTTATAATTTACCTATTACCCACAACAAATAATAAACGCTGCTGATTATATTTGCAATGCGCGCGAAATTTCAGTAGGTATAGGTATATAGCCATAGGTATACCCACTGTTGTACAAGCGTAGGAATATAAAACATCAAAAACATTTTAATTCGCGTATGTAAAATATAGATTTGTTCCCATTATTTAATCATTTTTTAGTTTTTTACTAATCAAGAAAGTCATCAACTTAAATTAGTTTTCACGAGGATATTTTTTTTGGGGGAATTGTTTTACAGGGATTATGTTTGAGGGGACTTTTTTTTTGCTGGGGATTGTTATTCCGGAAATCATGTAGAAAATATATGTTACTACGAAAATAGAAGTAGGGACTATGAAATAAAAACTATAGTAGTTCTTTGGCCAGCAGTTTGAAAGCAGAATTTCGAAGAAGTCGTAGTGGTTGTGATATGTTTGGCACGATTTCAGATCATAATATCCTCAAACAGAATATGAAAATAATAAAATTAGGTTTAAAAATACTTATAATACTATTTTACTAGTTTAGTAAACTTTTTTTCCAAAATGTTCATTTTGAATCGTTTTAAACAAACTATTTTTATATTTCACCCGAAAATGAAAATTTTCATGATTTATTAATAATAACAACATATTTTTCTCCTTAAAACTATTTTCTAACTATTTGGGGTCGGCCACCCTAGTCCTCCATTTCAACTTAACTACATTTAATTATTATAATAATAACATTAAAATTATAATCAAAAGTTAATTTTTAGGTACCTATTCATTAAATGATAAATCTACCAAAGATCTACCAACTCACAGATACCTTTAGTGTAGTATAAAAATCTGTAACCATACTTATCAAAATCTACCAAAATGAGCATGCAGTCTATCGCTGTATACGTATTTAATATATAAAAAATGTTAGAAAACTCCATGTCCATGGATATGTACATAATTAGGAAAATTCTTGATCACATACTATAAACCATAAAATTTTTATGGGCACCTATTATAATAATATTAATAAATAAATATGTTATAAACCATATTACCTACTTAAACTTAAAGAGTTAAATATGTTTCCCAAATAATAGCTAGTAATGATTTTAATAGTTTTAGTTTCTTAAGCGATTTTTAATTTTTGAGCAAGATATTATGTTTGTTCTAATCCAGGACAAGTTATATCTAATCCAAGACTATAGTATATTATAAAATATTACATTTATAAAACCATTTTTATTAAATATAATATGTATAATTTAAGAATTTTAACTTACATTATTATACACACAATAACTAAAAAATGGATAAATTAAAACCATGGAATTAAATTTATTGCAATTGCACACAGTGAAAATTATAAATATATAACACGTAAGACATATTAAACACGCATAAAACATCAAGTTTTAGTGCCTACCTAAACCTAATAATAATTTTTTTGATTTTTTAATAATAATTAACATATAACATTCATTCATATTATATAAGACATATTTTACAGCCACACTTGACAATTACGTGATAAACCATATTATATATACACTATTGGTAAATACAATAAAAATCTTTAGGAAAAAAATTTCCTCGTACATAACCTCGGAAAAAAGAAATCCCCGACCCTATAATTAACTTATTGTTGCAGGATAAAAAATTATAAAAATAAATTAATGATACTAACACCTACTTACTTATATATTAATACATTGAAAAAATGCTATTTTCAAAAATAAAGAATTAATAAAATTGCAAAATTTCAAGTTTCTACTCTCTAAAACCGTTATTTTCATAACAATTTTAGATATTTATTATTGTGGTAAGTATAAATAAATACTTTAAATAACTAAACTTTCTCTACTCAATAGTTTTAAGGGATCATAGTATCTTCTATGATAACGAATCTTCTTTTGGTAATTAGTCTCGGTAAAAATTTAACTGGGTGATGCATAGGATACTTTTGCTTTTTCGCACAATAATTGGATTTTCTTTTAAAGTAGCTACTGCATTTTTATTAGATTATGTACATGGTCATGATCATGAGCTACAAATGTCGGATTTTCTATGTTTAAATTTGTTTTAAGAACACTAGAAAAGACACTTTAAAGCACTTAACTTTGAACATCTCAACATATAAAGTAGACACATTTTTTAACATTCACAAATCCGTTGAATACAGTTTTTAATCATAATTAATGTAGGAAATATTAAAAACTCGTGTATATTGTCACAAAATGTGTACTGACCATTATGTTTATAGTATATACCTAAGGGGGGGGGGGTCCTTATTTTTTGGACTTCAAAAATTCGATGCCAGGTTCCCGGCATTTTTTTTGATGTATTAAAAAAATAATTATAGTATCACTCAACGTGCACAAGTATATTTTGTAACCACCAACTACTGTCTACGAGTAACGATAATAATGAAATAAATTAAAAACTGGCTTCCGTTCCGACGCAAGGTGCAGACAAAATTATTTTCCGATCGCCTGTTCTGACGCGTTCTCATTCGATCCGTTCCGATCCGGTGTGTGGTAAGTTTTAACGTCATTTTATCATTTGTCAATAGTCATTACTAGAGATGGGCAAAACGGGTTTTGGGGATGGACCCGGATTCAGGGATTTTAATTTTTTTTTTAGGCAAAATGTATTAGTTGTTATAATGATATGATTTTTTTTTAGATTCTGAGATGAACGAGGACTGGTATTGATTTTACTATAATGTGTGCTTTTATTTTTATTTTTAGTATGTAAACAACTATAATTATATGTATACCTACCGATACATATCGTTATTCAAATATAATGATACATATCGGTATTTAGGTATACCGGTACATATTGGGGGGGGGGCAGGATGGGGCATTTGCCCCACCCTAAGATTTATGTGGGGCCGACTAATTTTTGCGGGGCCGATTGTTTTTAAAGCCTATCGGGAATTTTAAGGGGGACCGGCAAGGGTAGGTATACCTACATCGCGATGAATGCGAAGACCTTTTTTTTTTTTGCTTATTTACGTTTTTAAAATATTTATTATTTGTAAATGGGCCGGTAAAAATTTTGCCTCCGCCTAGTAAAACCAGAAATGACGCCACTGCATATTGGTATATCGATATACCGTTTCAAACCAGTATTGAAATCAATACCGTATTACCGATATTCATTTTCAATACCGTCGGGCCTAGTATCGTAGGTATTGTCGTTGTATAGGCTGCGGGAACGGTGCAATTATAATTTATAAGTAATTTGTATTATAGGTATTTATTCTAAAAGCAGTGGCAATGAGTTTTTGCAAGGGAGGGGCAAAATTATTGACCCGCCGAAATAACTGAAAAAAAAAAAACCGATTGCCACTTTCTTCCCGCGTAGGTTTTATCTCAGTAAAATTACCATTTTACATAATTTCATATTTATTGTCATAGGCACAAATAGTCTAATTTTTCGGGGAGAATATTGGCAAAAAACGAGTCGAGAGACTAAATATCAGGACTTGTTTGAGTCGGGCACTATAGAATAGATATAAGGAAATTAAATATATATATATATATATTAATATTTATGTATGGAAACCACCACTATAGAACATATCAAATAAATAGCCAGTTCTGTGGTAAAAGTAAATATTATAGTATATGCACATGAAGTTTACATACTACAGAGCACAGTGAAAACCGCTATTATAACAATCGGGTTTTAATTTGTTTTCTCAATACACTGATATTTGTGGAAATCAATATGTAAAATAACTAGTAATAGACTATTAATAGGTTACTATTATAAGTTTAAGTTCTAATCATACTATTGATAGTGTCTATCGATCTATTTTAATATTATTATTTATTTTACGAGTACATGCGCCGAGCATGCATGTAATTATTGTACGGCATACGCTATAATAATTAAGTTACTTATTAGCACGAATCATGTGGGCGGCTCATAAATACATACTTCAGCCCATATTCGGTCGGACACCGGCCCGCTGCCAATAAGGAGGGAGCAAATGCCCACTCTGCGCTCCCCAAATGACGCCACTGATTCTGAGATATCAGATATAAATATAATTTATTTTTTATCAATGTTGAAATATTACTAAATTACATTAATAATTAAATATAGGTATTATACCTATTTTTAAATTTTATTACCAATTGTTTCAGTAGGTACCTACATATTATAATTTATTTTGCAATACTGTGACACAACTGTCACAGATCTATAAACCAGTTTTGTATATATTTCATTCATTTAAAATTTTGAATTTATTTGTTTAATCCGTCATTCCTGATATTGTAATCCGTTAATCTGGGGTTGTATATAATCTATCGATCCACATTGATACCTACTGTAATCCCTCAATCCGGATGATTGTATAATCCATTATTATTATTATTATTATTATTATTATATATAATCCGGATAAGTAATATCCGTCAATTCGGGTTGATGCAGTAATCCGTCATCTGGATTGATAATGTACTCTAGATTAAACTAATTATAACTATTTATCAATTCGGATTAGGTGCTTAGCAGTATTACCTACTATAGTGTATCTATAACACAATATAATGTATGATTGATGGCTGAAATTTGGCTTAATAATAATATCACGGGTACCTATATTTATTATACATATGTGACTCAATTTATGTACATGCAACAACATTTACATGTACATGTAAATTAATATTTTGTAAGAACATGTTGAATCTCGGTTTAATTTTTTTATATGCATATTTTTTTTAGGAATTTTAAGACAAAGTTCTTTTATTATTAAAACTAAAATACTAAAAACTAATATATTATGTAGGTATAGATATATTAAACACATAATATTTGTGTTTTAATATTAAATCATATTGTTTTATTAGTTATGTTTATTATCTATGTATGGTGTGATATTTTTGACATCAATTATTAAAACATGTTAAAAATTAAAATTTATAGAATGTGATATTTGTATAAATTCATTAGTATGTATGTAGTAGGTATGTATATATATATATATATATATATATATATAAATGATAAATTATCTTATTGTTTTGAAAAGTGTTGACTATTACCTAGGAGAGGGGGAGTGAATTGGATTAAATAACATACGATTGGTTAAATATTTAAATTAAATTGAAAATTAATAACTGAAGCGCATCAAATTTTTTATAATACTATATACCGTTTAGATACCCATTGTGATTGTATTCGCAGAATGCTTGTTTTAGTAGTTTCATTAATTAAATAACGTCCCGTAGATTACTTTTATGATAACAATAATTAATAAAAAGTGTATACGTTATATTATATAGGTTATAAGCAACACTTGCGAATAAAATATCGAATTATTCTACTGTATAATGTATGTATTATATTGTTAGTATTTGTTATTTGAACTCGAAACTTTACTTCGATATACGTATAATGTATAGTATATATATATGGGTACATATATATTATATATATATATATATATTATATATTCTTAATGTTTTGTTTTTTTTAGGGAAGTATGGTTTATTTCTGTAAAAAAAATATTTTAACGCCAATGTCATAGTCAAAGTAGAAATCAAATAAGCCAATAGTCTTACCACAAACGATGTGCATAAAAGTTATTTTCTCATTCGTTATTTGTTGCACATTAAGTCAGTAATATTTTATCAATTTGTTGCATTAATGAATTGTTAAAAAAAATTCGAGAGGGGGTGATATGAGATATAATTTTAAATTGCTAATTGGTTATACTAGGTTATTAAAACAAATGTTTAATAAATTAAGTACCTACGAGTATATGTGTGTAAATTATTATATTAAGTATATTTAATGTTGGGCAGTAGATAAGAAGATCATAACAGAGATGAGAATGTTAAGGTGGATGAGTGGAGTTACTAGAGAGGATAAAATAAGGAATGAGTATATAAGAGGTAGTATAGGAGTAGCTTCGATAGTTGAAAAAATGAAGGAGAATAGGTTAAGATGGCTCGGGCATGTATTAAAGAGGGAAGATACTGAGGCAGTAAGATTAGTAAAGGAAATGTATGTTGATGGTAAAAAGGGTGGAGTAAGACCGAAAAAAAGGTGGGGGAAGTGATGGCGAACGATATGAGGAAAGTGGGAATGAATGAAGGGAGTTAGAGTTAAGTGGAAGTGTAGAACCCCAAATAGTTGGTCGAGAAAGCGAAAGAAAAGAAGAATTGTTCTTTTTATTTTTAATTTGTTTCATTCAAATTATTTGTGTACGAGAAGTACTAGGAAACAAATATAGATATATGTGTATGTACATTATACATAATATATAAAAAAGTATCTAAGACATTAAATTTTAGTTTTATAATAATAAAAAAGTTCAAATTACAATAGAAAATAACCGTTAGGTTGATATTTACTGCGTGCGATGCGAATAATATTATGATACAGTCATAACGTTTCAAGTAATTAAATGCCTGAAATCTGTATATACTCGTACTTGTACTTTTATAGTTAGAACTTCAAGTGAGAAGAATGGCGCAGTCATCAATGCTTGTGTATGATGTTATGTAGCTGTTCGATTCTCGCTAACGAAATTAAAATCAGTTTCGAATATTCTGTCGCCATATTTTTGACATGTAGGTAGGGCATACTATAATATATATATATATATATTGTATTGTTGTTGCCTATTTGGGAAGAATGATTTTGTATGTTCGATTGTTCTTTCAATAACCCATGAAATATGGCACGATTCCGTATGAAATTGGACGCAATTTTATTTATTTTATGTTTAAAAAAATATTGGCTTTTCAATAAATTACAAACTGTGTAAGCAAGGTATCTTTTATTGGTTCATTTTATTATAAGAGCATATGGAATCGGGCATCACCCGTTTCAGCCCAAAATGTGAGCCTTTTCTTTTTCGGCCAATCCGTTATATCACCGATTTCGGCCAGTTTACGCTGTTTTTTACACAATGGACCTGTACTTTATAATTTTTTATATATTAAATACGGTTTAGGTTTCTTGTTTCTTTCGATTGCACCCATAAACCGAACCGGGTTACTTGCTCTTTTTACATTTTGCTTACTTGGACGGTTTAATTCGAAAGCATCTCCCGATTTACTTCTTACTATTACTATCTTACTTATTACTTGGAAATAATTCCATTAGTAATATTTTGTTGTTCATAGAAAATCGTTTAACTTGATTTTTGGATGCAACTATTTCAGAATCATATAATACATATACATATATACCTAGGTACATATAGTATTATGTCTCTAATAAAATTTATTTTATAAAATTTGTAAATACCGTGTATTAATTATCACACACTATCAGTGTCTTATTTTTCTTCGCGTTCTCTCCTAAATATAAAGTATCAAGTTGAAATACATGCAATAGATATTTGATTGAAAATGTGTTTTCGTTTTTAATGGAAATTAAAATTTATATTGGTAATAAAAATGTTTATGTATTTTATAAATTTTCACCGATATTATATAGGTAAAGCGTATAATCTTAATAATTTATAATCGAACGGGGGCGAATATGAGGTATGGGATGGAGATGTTCGCATATACATCAATATATAATAATACTTTCATGAACAGAGGCATACCAAGAAGGAAGGGGGTTGGATTTGGACCCCCTTCATTATAGTTAGAAGTTGAAAATTACTTAAATATATTTATTGGTATACATTTATGTATATATACTATATAATACACATATACGTTAAAAAATTAATTGGGTTTTAAAAATTCAATTTTTTTGTTGCTTATACGCTTTTTATGATTTTTGGCTCCAGTGAATTCTACGATTAGATCACCCTAATATGGTCGATGGTCATGCAGATATATAAGGTACATAGTATACTGGTATATATAATACACAAAAAAAGATTAATAATTTTTTAACAAATGCACACACGTGTAAACATCAGAAATCAGAATCGTCGTTGCTAGGGCATTGTGGTCGTTCCCGCGGAATTAAATTGCGATTCGTTTCGGCCGAGACGAAAGACCCATCGATGCCTGAAAAATTGTGTGGTATAACGAATATTATAATATATTGTATAATACGACTAAGTTAATATTATATTATATTATTATAACAAAACATTTGTCGTAGACTTCGACCGTCACGATTTTCACGCGCGATTTCCTTCGATGTTTATATGTATACGTGTGACCGCATAACGCATAACGTAGATTTGCATATTCCAACTAGTATAAAAATTAACGCTCACGACGCGTACATATAAATAGGTGAATTTTGACCTTTTTAGAATGCGAGAGAGACAGTTCCCACTGAAATTTTGCGCGCTTGCAGTATGGGGAACGATGTGATTTATAAATATCGCGGGGACTTCCTGCATTTTACCGTATTTTGCATTTACCGTCGATGTTACGTGTGCGTTTGAAATCACACCATCTGTTATCATTGTTATTATTAAAAGGTTTATAGTTAATTCAGATGATCCTGCTAGCAGAGTAAATTGTCTTCATTATTTGGACGTGGACAGAATAACTATCTTAAACGGCCCACAAATTATCAATATTATTGATAGTATTTCTGATACTGACTGTATTATTAATCGTGTAATGTGGATACTGAATGCTGATGTATCGTCTGTATGGAAAAACGATACTGTTCCGAAAAATCGAGTCCCCAGTATATATTTAGTGGTGATAATTTTAATGGCGAGTGGTGGATAATGACAGTTCTTCTTACGTTAGTTAGCTATATATCTCAATGCAACGGCAATCCTTTCGTTTGCAGGAATTCTCTCTCTCATATTTGCATCCATTTTTGTTATTAATGAACTTGGCGTGTTTAAATGTTGATTATAAATGGCATGGTATTCATGAAAAATAGTTTTTGAAAGTTCTTCGGATCAGATAACTTTATTAAATATTTAAGTGCGCATAAGTAAACTTTTTGTTTAGCAATCCACTAATTTACCTATCGATTACTGATTACGTTTTGTCTGATTTTTTTTTTTAATAGAATAGGCTATCATAATTTCAATACCTGCTTTTTGCTTATTTATTTTCATCTAATTCTATTAAAATTGGTAGACTATCAACAATCAAAGTGAACTAAAAATTATGCTGTTATAGAATGCCAAAAAAAACTGACAAAGTTATCAATAGTACTGATCGTGTAAGAGGGTTGTACTGTCAATAATGTAAATACTCTCAGTATTAATATTGTCAATATTAATGATCTCATGAAGGCCGTTTTATCCAGTAACAGTAGGAAATGACTTGGTGAACTTCTCATACTGAGTCTTACCGTCAGAACAATAGTTATATTTCAATCACGGGCATGTCTAGAAATTGGGAAACTCTTTGATCAGCTGCTGCAGGATCTCTTGATTTGGACAGGATACGCTATTTTTTTTTTTGTATAGAGCTATTTAAAAAGTAAGGGCTACATTAAGTCTTTTATAGCTACAACTACTACGGTCAAGTTTAAACTCGGCATTCTACAAGAAAAAATTATAGTTTTGATTGTTTCTGTAATTCATGAATTGTTTTCGAAATTTGATACTTTATAGTCCATTATTTTTCCCATGTTTTCTTCGTAGTTAAAACTCTTGTAAAATAGAAACGGGAAAAATGAGGGGGCCGTCGTATAAGAACTGTAGACATTAAACAACTGGGGCGGTTTAACCCGTCATCGCATATATACGAGAATTTTCTTCCGTGCGAAAACCCTATTTGATTCGGCGCGAGATCGCCATTTTATTTTCGGCATGCATCGGTCACGCGAAAAATCGTCGGCACAATTTACCCTTTTTTTGGGGGAGGGGGACCGGGCGCGCGCCTCTACACGTGCACAATCGTGGCGTACATTTCGGTATAAATATTATAACAATCGCATAATATAATATTATTACGTATACCGTTCGCCCATTATGCATTATGTGCTATTGTTCCCCGGCGACCGGCGGGGGTGGTAGCGCATGTCCGAGAGACGACACTATAATGCGTTATATATATATATGTGTTATTTTTTTTTTTTTCACCGTCCCATTGTTGACGGCGGAACCCCCGGCTTATCGTTGGCGGGGTCGCCCCCGCACGGTGCAGAGCAGCGCGCGAATTACACGTTAGCGTGCGTGGGCGTACGAGCCGACCGGTTGGGCTTGAGCCGGACAATTGCTGCTTCGCGCGCGGGGAGGTGAAAACAGTGCCTCTCGAACACGAGGCGCCCCGTACATAAGTTTGTGCGAACGTGGGGGGACGAGAGAACGTGCCCGAGTACCGTCTCTGTGGGGGAGTGGGCGGCGGGGGTGGAAACGTGCGCATGATAATAATTACACGGCGATAAACTGGTTGGTCGGTCTCCTTCGAAACTATAGACCGCCGCGGCATATACCCACGGACGGGGATGACGGGGATGACGGGGATGACGACGGTATGTATATACGATGGTGGTTAATAAAAGGCGCACGCTTTTTAATACCTACACGAATGCCCGTACGAAATGTTACGTTACGCGTTCTTTTTTTATAAACGCCTATGGGCCCCGGGGTGTGTCCCCGTCGCATGCCACAGTAAAAGTAAAACGAATGTTTTTTTTTTTCCAATTACAATGACGAATTTCTCGAGATGTTGTACTTGGGTGACGGCCTGCAGTGACGGAAGTGGGCCGATGTGCAAAACGATGTGCGGTCGCGTCAGTACTTCGGAGTATACTTACCAATTTTATGCTGTGGCCACACAGAAAGTTACGCTACGTATGCTGCATATGATACGTTTGCTACATCCTGTGTGCCATACAGAGCGCTACGCCGCCTTTGCTATGTATGCTGTGTAAAAATACAAAACGATAAAATAATATGTTGCGTTCGAGATATCCTCGTGTAAGTTGCCTTGGGAGAGTGAAAACAGTGATGATAGTGACGATGAGGCTTTGTTATTACTTGCGTTACATAATACTAATAGACAAAAAAAAAAAAAAAAAAAACTGGGTTCATGAACTGAACATGGAAAAAAACAAATTTGGTGAGTTTCATCGTATAATAAATAGGTTACATGAAGTTGAATTTAATTTAACAACATCCCGTCCATTCGTGAATTCACTAATGCCACCTCCACCAAACTCCAACTCTCGATCACTTCGTCCCACTTTCCACACATCAAATCAATCTCAACCCGCCCCGGCCTACTCAACGGCCGCATAAGGAACCGTCCTCTTAACTTCTAAAATTCAATCACCTAAATTCGCCCCCTCATCACGTCACAACTCCCTAATACATCCGACCCTCTGGAAGAAGCTCAAGCTTGAGACAGAGTACCCCCCTACAAAGCAAGTCAGTAAATTTAAGGAATATTTTCGTGTAACTGTTAATCAATTCGATGAACTTCTATGAATTATTAAAAAAGACATCGTTTGTCTTACATGCAGTAACAAGTCGCGTGTCGCTCAAAAATATAGCCGAGAATCATACACTCCGGCGACGCGTTGCGACGTAGCTGACATATCCAAAACATAGCGTACGTCATTCTGTGTGTGGCCGTTTTCTCGTTGTTGTAATAGAAAGCTATTTTTCCTACGTATAGAGCGAACATAGCGTGCGTAACTTCTGTGTAGCCGCATCTTTAAGGGTGGATTCTACTATAGTAAACCATGTATTTATTAGCGGACATTTTAACGAATTGGCTATTCTAGTACATACACAGTTGTATTTTTTGAATATTGAGTAGTTATTCGTGTAATTTTTAGAAGTAAACGTAAAAAATCCGGTCAGTTTGTTGTGGAATTTAAAGTAATAATAATTAATCATTTCTTTCGATAAAACGATTATTCTGAATTAAATTCGCTATAACATTTTCACGAAAAAACTGACCACTTCAAAGTACCATCTTGTAACAGGAAAATGTGTAGAAATGTAATAAGTATTCATTTTCGGCTAACAAGATGGTACTTTGAAGTGGTCATTTTTCAGTAGAGGCTGTTTTATAGTTAATTCGTTCATAATTGTTTTATAGAAATAAATGATTTATCATTACTTTCAAATCCAATGCATCGACCGTAAGTATATATTATGTAACATATATTCAGAACAAAAACATCATTGTAAAATCCGCTCAAATGTCCAATTAAATATTTTATTTAAAATTTTAACTTAATGAAGTCGTTGATAATGTTGAGATATAGTAGATTAGTAGTAGTTACAGAGAGTTTCCTTTAGGATTTATACTTCAGTGCCAACATTTTATAATTCCATCACTGCAAATTAGAGCAATGTATGATAAACATCATATAACCTCCAACAGAGGCTGCCTCCATACTATATTTACCAAAATCCCTATGCAGCTATATGTGTTACTTTGAAATATACATGTATATATATTTCTACATGTATTTGTATGTGTTTTGTATGTTACTATATATTTTTTTTTTCAAATTTTTATTTATTATTACAATTTTTTTAGAAAATTAGTGATATAATTAGTAACGTATACCTACCAAAACTCAAGTATTAAGAGAATAATATTATATTAGCGAAATCAATTTTTATTGAAAATTCACATTCAACAATTTCTTAATTTTACAACCATCCTAGAAATGTGAAATAAAAAACCAATGATAACAGCATTTAATGTAGTCGTTTTTTAAAAAATAATATATCCTTTTAAAACCTGTAACTCATAGATATAGGTACATTTAATATTGGCTAAGTAGATTACTATAGCTAATGTTCATAAATTTGTTTTTGCTTCATCTGTATTAAATACATTCCATACCAACGATATTTTCGATTTATTGAGAAATGCGAAAATACAATTTTATAGGTAAATAAAAATAACAATAATAAAAAATTATATTGGCATTCTGTATGTGGTAATTTATATAAAATATTTTTAAATGTATTTAAACATAGTACAGTATTTATATGGAACGTTTTATCCAAACGTACAATGAAATTCGCACCTTTTCGTTTTTTCAAACGGCAGTTTCTACTATACGACTATGACTATGATTCGAACGGGTGTTTGTAAAATTTTAACGGCTTTCTTTAGATTAATAGCAGCGATTACTCATATTATTCCCATGGTTCGTATATTATATTATATATGTGTATTTTATGTGTCTCTTATGTGCCAAAAATCCACTAAAAGTAAATGTAATACTATATAATATGCAATGAGATTAGAAATCTGAAAGTTTTATAAACATATTATATTATGTACATGCAAATTGCGAATACATTGAAAAGTACATATCTCTAATATTATATACTACCTATATATATATATAATATTATTATTAAAAATTGAAATATTAACCTGAAATCACTAAAATTGTATAACCTGCAGCAAAATAACAATAAGCAAAAGTAATAATTACTTAAGAGTAAGGAAAACTACTTTTTAATAGAAATATTTTTTAAACGTAGGGGAAATAACAATAACCATCTTTGACTCCCCTTATATGTAAAGATGCAAACCTTAGCATGTTAGCATTTAGGAACATGTAAAACTGTTAATTTTTTTTGGGGGAAATAACAAAATAAAGTTGTCATAATTAACTTCTTTATTATATTAATGTAGTGAGCTTTGCTCAGAATCGTCTTTTGAATACAATGATTTATCTTTGTTCTCAAATTTAAAACAATAATAATGCACTATCGATTAAATGGGGACTATGAATTAACTTCCACCTTTTGTATCTTGAGGAATTTTGTTTTTATTGCTTATTTTCTGTTTTTCAAAGCGATTTTTCAATTTTTGTGGAAAATTTTACTCATATGCCCCTGGTTTAGTTTGTTTATAGAAACTATTTTAAGGTTTAGTATATATTAGCATCATGTATTAAACTTTTAAAAACCTAAAAATCCGCTTTCTAATTGTAATACAAACATTGACGATACATAGATAGAATATAGAATATATTTGTATTAAGTTGCGAGTAATCCATGGATAATATTATGTTTTTTTGTGTTTCATTAATTTTTTTTTATTTTTCTATTTTCACTCGAATAATTAATTTCTTATTAGGTACGTCGATCTGAATTGGTTTTTAATGTTTTTATTTAATGCACATAATAATATTATTATATGTACTGAGCGTACTCTCTCTCTATATGTTATGTCGATAAAACACAAAAAAACTTGATATTCCTAAATTTAATTTTTAAACTAAGTATATTCATTTTTATAAACTTTTTATAGTTGTATATACCTATTGAACCGATGCATGAATCGTGATGTATACATTCATAGGCGAAATTTAGTTACAATTTTTGGTGGTACTCAATTTGTTGTCTATTAAATTGATATGTGGAATATAGACCCTCCTCATTTTTGATACCTAACTGTTCTTATTTTATAAACTATAATGTATATATATATATATATTTATAATAACAACTCACTTTATATTATATTACTAAAGATATGTTTCTTTCACAATTTCACATATATGCTAATAATTATACAAAGGCGTCAATAACATTTCAATTTTATTTATGATATGCCATTACATATAGGTATTATTATATAAATTATTATAATATTTAAGTATTTCTTTATATGCATTTAAGATTGATAAATCTGTAAATCTAACTTTTGTTCAGAGATGGAACTAGAATTTTTGACGCCCGGAGAAAATGTTAAAACTTTGCTTTATCATAAACCAATGGGCCAATAAACCATAGATTTTTCTAGTAACCAAATATTCAAGAAATTCAGAAATTAAATTTAAACCAACACCCCTTGTGGCGTCACTGATTACAATATTTAAGTATATGTATTATAAAAAACAAACTTTGAAGAAGAACCATGGTCTAGTAATAATAATATAGTTAATCGAATTTTGATTACCAAAAAACTCCATGCATATTTTTAAAATCATTTTAAATGGTAAATTAATTAATTTGAAACTCGAATATTTGTTTAAAACATTTTTAATATAAAAAAAAAATATATATATTAATCATTATTAAAATATTTTTTTATATTTTTTGTCAAGCTTGAGTAAAATATATACCCTGTGAAATTTTCAAGTGTTTAAAACCAATATTTTTCGGATTTATGAGGAAATAACCGTTATTTTAACCCGTATTTTTCGTCATTTTTGGATAAATTTTTCTAATATATTTTTCAAAAATCGACAAATTACTTCTTCAAAGTACCGTTTGATAAAATTTTGTGCAAAAAAAAAAAAATGGGTGCGCATGAAATAATTAGAAGTCTTCTGATCGATAAATTGCCTACAGACAATATAAAACAAATAAACATCATCGTTAAACGAAAAAATATTTTTGCACCGAGCAGAATCCAAAATGTAATCATTATATTCGTTTTTAGGGCATTATAATTCTTTTATATTACTATATATTACTTAAATCACACTCTATTTCCAATTATTATTGTTTAAAAATTCTATCAACAAAAAATAATTATAGATATTTATGTTTTATAAAAAAGAAAAATAATTACAAAAACCCTTAAAGATTGGGTATACGACGTCCTCTTAATGTAGTCTGCACTTAATTTTGATAAACATTTTTATTGCGAGTAAATTATGGTTACACATTTTAGGCAAAGCTAGTAAAAATTGCATACCTACCTATATATCTATATAATCGATATACATATTGTGTATTTAATGTTTGTTATGTTTATTTATAAATTAATCATTATGTATACGGTATACCTACGTATATACCTATATCCTATATATACCTACCTATATATTACCTACATATCGTTGCAGTGCCAAGTTCATATTGAAAATATTATTCTAATAATTATTCCGATAAAAACGATTATATCAATTAAAATAAAAAAACGAGTGAAATAGCGTGATCGTATGTTATGTTATTTCGTCTTATACAAACAGTTTGGGTATGTGCGCGCACGCGCGTATACTCTAATCTGTATTCGTTGACTTTTGCATAATATATATTATTATTGTTGTGTTGTTAATTGTTTATTAATTAAAAGTAATACTCAACCATAGTCAGAAAAAACCAACAATTCACGTCACACGTAATTACAATACAAATATATAACGCAATTGTCGAAAAATATATACATAGTATATTACTATATTATAACATAAGGTTACACAATGTTAGAAAAGTTTTTCAATGATATTATACGTGCGTGTTTATCTGTATATACACTTTTATGTGTAGAGAGAATCGAGCAAGAGTTTCGGAGTAAAGGGCTTTTTTGATTGTAAATTTGTTTCAGTTGGTACTTTAAATAAATTAGGCGATTTTTCTCAGCAGTTTCGTTTTTAGAATGCATTGATTTATTTTTGCTTTCCAATTTAAAATAATAATGATAAGGACTGAATGGACAATAAGTCAACTTCCACCGTCTGGCTTATTTTATAAATTACATATTACTCGTCTATAATATATTATAAAATTATTGTTGTATCTGCGCCAATCTATTGGATTGTACATATATAATATATACTTCAGTAGTAGAAGTACCCCTTCACTATATAGTATCTAACAACTACACACTATACCATGTAAATACTAGATATATATAATTATATAATAAGAAATATCATCCTTTGATTATTGTATAATATATTTCATCTTCTTGCACTTGTTTTTGTCCAAAAAAAAAAAAATGCATCTAATTGCAAATTATTTTTAGGTAGATACCTATGTAATATATATATACTTTTATAACTATAATATAATATATAAAGATGATGATGTACTCTGTACTCGTATATGTACGTATATAATATATATATATATTTTTTTTTTAATGTGCTAAATATGAACTTGGTCTTTTAGTGTTCTTAAAAGAATTTCATGTCGGGTAAATAAATAGGTATACTAGATTAGATATGTATTATAACGAACGGTCCTGACTCTTGAGTGATACTTCTCCTTCCACCACCTTATTTTGAGTCTTATTTAAATTTTAATATGGATACTAAATTATCGATTTTGTTAAAAAAATAATAATTTTCGAGATTCGCCATTTTCTATATGACCTGGTGTATAATATAATATATTATTAAATGTACGCATGGTGCAAATGCGCATGTTGCGCATAAAAGAGATTACTAAAAAAAAAACCATCAATTATTATACGCACTCAAAATGGCGAACGGAACGGATTTCATTACCGGCCGTATTATATATGGCATTTTTTATCATGTTTTTTTTTTACACTTGCATCTATGCGTATATTATATATATACGTTTCGAGTACTATATTTATATAATATATTATATTCGAGGAGGGTTGATGCAGGGTGCATATATGCGCTCGCGTTTATGATAAATGATTTAAAATATATAATCACACTTTATTTTTATTTTACTTTCAAATTTCGATTTGTTTCATATTAAAATATTGCAGCGACGATAATTTCATATTTGTATACCTACTAGGTTGATTTTTATTTCACGTTACAACATTTTTTTTCATATATTAATATTATATTAATATTTCACAGGAATTTAGAGAAAAAATGTAGATATTTGTATGTAATCATTAAATATAGTCATATAATTGGGAATATAGAATAAAATTAATTAATTTAGAATATTTTTTATTTTTAAACATCTATTGCAGAGGAAGGAGATTTCCAAAGGGTCAAATTTTATAAAACGTCAAATAAAAACTCTGTGTCTTTGTTTTTGATAACATGTTTTACAAAAAAATATAAACATTTTAATTTACGTCAATATGCGTCTATTCTCGTTTTAAATCGATTTTTGTCATATATTATTCTAATATTTTATGTATGTATTTGTGCAGTGTATTTAACATGCTTATATGAGGCAACATATTTGTATATTTAACATAATATAATATGTACCTATATTAGATGTATAGATTGTAGATATTATGTTATTATATATGTACACAAATATACATACTGCACATGACGACTATATTCATTAAAATACTTGACTTGTGCGTCATCCCGTTTTAAAGCATAATATACATAATATGTATACCTAAAATTTATTGTGTGAATGTCTGTTGTATGTATGCCACACCGCCATCTATAAATAATAATAATAATAATAATAATATTATATTGTACCTACTGCATTTTTCTATAGATCGAATATACTGCTAAATTTTTAGTTTGTACATCATTTTTGTGTTTCCAAAAAAAAAAAATTCATCTCTCTATTACGCCGTACTCGCGTGTCATTTCTATCGATTTCTATTTGAAATTGTAATTTATAACCAAATATGTAGGTATTTATGGCAATATTTTATAGGAACGATTTTAAAACCAAAAACAAAATCGCATTTCTCGCCAAATAATATACCTGGGTAAAATTATTATATTGGGTATAAATTAACATTTACGTACGGCTTATTTTCTGGGAACAATTTATTATTAATTTACAACACGTCTGGATGTGCTCAAATGTATTTCGTTGAAAATGGTTTTTTTTTTCTTTTCTATGTATGAAATATTTAAACACACACCTACTGCAGAGTAGTTAAATGTGTTTTCTTCCAAATAACGTATGCCTATACATAATACGACAATTATTTAAAATATAACGAATTGTTTATATATACGCTGTACAGTATTTAGTATAATATTGGTGTTATTTCGTGTTTGCTCACCGCGTGCAGTCGTCCGGCAGTGTGTGTACGTGTCCTGTTAGGAAGGGCCCGTTGCAATTTTACCACCGGAAACAGATGGTATGTATTCCTACTCCGTTGAAAACGTTTAGGCACGGAACGCCGCTTCTAAAATATGTATTTCTTATATTATAATATTATCGTGTATAATATATAAAATGTATGATAACACGTTGGAGGGTTTTGTAAACATAAAATGTATTAATTACCTATATAAGGCTATAATTTAATACCTCGAGGTATGGGGACGGTCGTTCGAGCGTGATTTTTTTCATATGTACGTACACCTACATTGTCGAACGAGGTCATCGATGCACATAGGTACTTAAATACTATTAATTTGTATTTAACGACCCATTTATCGTGATTTACACGTTTTTAATGATGAATTTATGTATACATATTTTATTATTATCATGTTCACTTCCTTTATATAATATTTATTGCAGTAATGCGGTATTATTAAGAGGACGATACACATTGGTTTTTTTTTTCTGTTTAAGAGGTTCTGCAGTATATTAGGCAATTTTTAAGAAATACAAAATCCAATAATTTAAAAATATTTCATACATTGTAAAAGTAATTAAAAATTAGTTGCGTGTGTAGTTTCATTTTTTATTATTATATAGGTAATCAGTAATCACGATATTTGTTTGAAAACATATTTATGCAAAACCGTTAAAATGGGTTCATAAAGTGATTTTACAGTAAAATACCTATTATCCGATCAATGAATCCCAGAATAAAAATCTTCTAGAAAGATATCTCCCTGAAAAAAATCCCTTGTGAGAACTATTTTAAGTTTATGTCCTTTTTGATAAGTAAAAAATTATAATTAATTAATTTATTGACAAATCTATGTGTTACAAAGGCGATTAAAAATGTTTTTTTTCAATCCGTGTTTTTAATACTTAAAACCAACAAAAAATATTATGGAAATGATTATTATATATTTATATAGTTCAATAATTATAACAACTATCTGAGTATTTAAAATTTAAAATTAGGTACATATATAGTGTTGAGTGTACGAATAGTAGGTTCTTGTCTGATAATAAATAGCAATAAGAATACGATACCTGAATTTCATTAAATTATTATAGTTGAATATAAAATATTTATTTTAATTATAAAAATAATATATTTTAGTTAGATGATATTAGAATGGAAATTAAAAATAATTATCTATAACATAAGTCATCGCTTTTTTCAGAGGATTTTTCTTCCTAGAACCGGGGATTTTTTTCTGGGGATATTTTTCAGTTTGCTCAAATGACAACATTTTAGTTTTTTTTTAACTAAATTAACTATAATTTACAAAAGTTATTTTAGTTTTAAGCTGATAGTTTTATTACGTATTTTTTTAATAAGTAAATTAAAAATTCAAATGAGGTTCACTGTACAATTTTGTCATCTATCGATTTGATAATAAGTATTTTAACACTAAAATTCCTTTTTAAAGTTTTATGTAAACATATTTTTATCACTGAAAATCGTATTTTTAGCGTCCTTCTAGCAGGCAATAGTAGCGTATTATAATAATAATATTTTTTAAAAAAAAATCGTTATTTAGGTGAATACGATTTTTGAGTTTTTGACTTGATTCTGCTATATTGGTAAAATTGCGGGCGCAGTCTTTCAATGGGTATGCCGCTGTGCAGGTAGTTTTTAAAAATCCTGACCTGCAAAATACACGATATAGGTATACCACCGCTCTTATATTTTATCAAACGTCGTCGTTTCTCTTTTGCCCTTTTTCCCCTACATCAGTATTTAAGTATTTCATATAATAATACCTATATAATTTCATTTCGGACACTGTATAGTGCAGGACTCCCGTGGTATTTATTCATTGTGTCGCAGAAAAACATCGCATTCTATAATATATACCCGGTATACCTATATATGAAATCGCATTGCCGTGTGCGCCATTTGACCTGATTAATGGGATTTTTATTTATTTTGTTGAGCCCAGGTAGACTCAAACTGACGGTTTGGGACAATTCCATAGAATTTTTCATGGAATATTTATCGTTGACAAAAAAAAAAAAAAAAAAAATCCGTATTATTCACAATTTCTATAAATATAATATACCCGGCCGCCGCGACCCTGTCCCCTGTTTGGTACCTACACCAAATTAGCGATTCTTATACGTACTGAGCTGGACGTATGCGTATGACACGCATCTAATATCGTGTTTTATATTATTTCATTGTGTACCCGAATTCTTCAGATTTTATTTATATTTTGTACGGAATACACTGTACCTACTACACGTAAAATAATGGCGAGTTCCTCGCCGAGAGAAATTATATTTTAATCGGAGGGAAAGCGCCGGTCGCGTCGTCGTCGCGCGGGATGAGTCTTGCTGCGAAACCCGTGTCGGAGGACAAAAAAATAAAATAAAATAATAAACACAACAAACGAGTGTGCGCTCTCGGTGGAGGTCAAAGAAATGTCACGGCAGAGGAAACACCGTTTTATAGACTGCACAGTTGCATAACTATTTATGCGTTTTATCGCACTTGGCAAAAAAAAAAGAAAAACAATAAGTAGTAGGTATTATATTGTTATCAAACGTGCGTTACTATATTTTAATACGCGTATTGCGTACCTATTCTCGATCGTTATTTCATATTTTACCGTCTTTTACGAACGGTTTACGTTTTCTTTTGCTTTATATCCCTCGACTACGACGACGACGAAAATATTACGCGTGCACACGGCTAATATGCGGCACTATTAATACATATATATGCAACGTACCTATTGCATATGCACGTATGCGTTTACAATAATATATATATATATATACCTATAGAGGTATACGGCGTAGATTATTGTATATTATATTAGGTGGGTATTATGTGTGTGTACGAGTCGGATTCCCCTCGTCAGTCCCCGCGTCGACTTGTGCGGCGTGCCCGAAATGGTTCGACGTTATCCCGTTCAAAGTGTACGCCGATAATGAATGGCGTGAGGTCCGTAGTAGAAAAAAAAAAATAATAAAGGAATGAAATGGAGGAGAGCAAAAAAAAAAAAAAAAAACTACAAAGGAAGGAAGGAAGAGAGGAAAAAAACACGTTTTACGTTCGGGGTCTTCGGGACATCGTATTATAGGACGGCGGCGGCGGCGGCGACGGCGGCACGACCGGCAGCGGCAGTGGCGGCGGCCAACTATACACCGCCATAGTTGGTCACACTGCGTTTTATATATATATATATATTATATATATATACAATATACACACAGTCGTTCGGACGAGTTTTAAGTATTTTTTTTCTCTCCCTCTCACTGTCTACCGCGGCCCGTCCGTCCGTATCGTTGTTTTTGCGCCGTGCGCTCCGACCAAAATCCATCACACAAAATATAAAAAAAACGTACATTTTATAATAATAATATATTCTAATATTATATTATATTTTTTTAATAGAAATATATTTTTTCTAATGAAATACGTTTATGTTTAATCCGTGATTCACAAGTTCCGTCGGTCGTTTTTTTTTGTTGTCGTTCCTGTCCGCGAACCTGGCAACATAACATTATAACGTAACTTAACAACAACAATAGTAAATAGCAAAATATTAATAAAATACCGAGACCGCGGACGTGTAAATGTTTTAATACCTAATTATTGTTCGATATTTCAGTGTATCTATTTTTGATTTTTTTTTTACGCCGACTAATAGTGTCTGTGCGCGTGTGATTATCGCAGTGGTCTCTAAAAATCGTCGTAAAATTTAACTTAACAAATCGCCGGCAGAATATTATTTTTTTGAACAAAAAAGTTTAAAAAACAAACTACCTACGGATTTTCCAGTTTTTATAGTTCGCAGCTTTCGTCGCCGTCCTACGCGTGTAAGCCGAGTTATACACATAAAATACCATCGGAGAGTGCGTAATTATTGCACGGCCAACAGTACGTACCTACCTATAGTGTTGTTTTATCGTTAATAATATTTCGTACAAATCATAATAATTGTACGCCGTGACCGCACGGCGTACACACATTTTGATCGGTTTCGAAAACTAGGTATCCGTCCACTTGTACATATATACAGGTATACCTACGATTTTCGTCGCGACCGTGTACGCACGCGACAAGTCACATTTCCCACACGTGGCTTACGACGTTCGCCGCCGAGGCATTCCGATCGTCTCCGCAGTCCACACCCCTCGCGAGTGCGCTTCGCTCGCGGGTGACGTTGGGCAGTAAAAAAAAAAAAAAAAAAAAAAACGTAAATAACACGATCTTTGCCTATTCTCCGCGGTCGTGCGCACGGGGGTATTTTACGCCTCGTAATTCGTGTTTACACCCGAGAAACGGCCGTGTCGACTCGCGCGCGCGTTACGTTAAAACAATCGTTATTATTATTATTATTATTGTCGTCGTCGTCGTCGTACTTTAGCGGCGTACGTCCGCGTATTATAATTATGCTCGCGTACCGCGCACTGGCCCCGGCCGGAGAGGAGAGCCGTCGCCGCCGCCGCCGCACACATTCCTCGGGTTGTGCGTGCGTGTACGTGCACAGAGGACACGCCGTGCCCGGCGGAGAAGGGCAAACGCGCGACGACCGGCTCTCCGTGCGTGTGCGGCCCGCCGAGTGAATATAATATATATTAGGTATTACATATTATTATAATAATATCGTTCCGCGTACGACGTGTCGGCGCGGCCGGCCCGGCGTGTTTGTGTTCGGCCACCGCCGCCGGTTCGAACGGGATCGATACTCGGGTCGGTGCCGGTGGCGGCGGTAAATCCGTCTTCGGCGGGGGCGCGCGCGACATGTGGCACACCGGCGAAACGCCGCCTTGGTCCGGGAGACGACCAACAAGTTAACCGGGCGCCGGCGGCGGCCGCAGAATCGTAAAACTCTATCGCCATTGACGACGACGCCACGCGATATGATATATTTTTTTTTTTTTTTATGGGGGGGGCATTTACTACTACTACTACTACTATTACTATCGCCGTGCACGCCACGTGTCTGACGACCGCGGCGCCCTCCCCTCGTTACGTTTGGAGTTTAGATGGCGCTTTTATGATTTGGGCGCAAAACAACGGTTAAAGGGATGGCGACCGATCACTATATTATTGGGGGGGGGGGTATTAGGTATTAATCGGAAAAATATAGGTATACCTACACGTTTTACGGTCGTGTCAATCGATTTAAATGTTTTTCGTGTACGTTGTCGTCGAAAAATGTCTTTGTTGTTGAGAATGTACGCCACCCTTCCCCGATCGTATATTTGTGCGCGTTCACGTGATATAGCACAATATATCTCGTGCACCGCCGTGTGGCATGGTGTGTGATAATAAAATATAACGATAATTATATAATAATATAAGTAGTGTAGTTAGTACTATAACGGTAGTTGGCGATTCACAGTACCTATAACATTGTGTGTGTATTTCGTATTTGTGCAGTTCGAACTCGGCCCACCGCATAGTTATGACACCTAACGACATGGATCAGAGTCAACAGCAGGCCAACCAGGGCAACACGCAAGATTACAACGGTTATGCGTACGGTCAACAGGGCTCACAGTTCCAGCAGAGACAGGCGGCCGCCCAGAGGTAAATAATAAAAACCATATTGAAAACAAAACGGCAGACTCGCGTGTTTTTATATACCCATATATACCTACGCTATTACACGGTAATATACCCATCGTGTTATGATGTTCCTCGCGTACTTGTCGTATACAGACGGATAATATAATATTATGTGGCGGCCAGACGACCAAGAGGGTCGTCCTCGTACGGTGTCGAGTTTTTGTTTTTCGACGATATAACCGCCGCTCGCACGGTCATCACGCGTGACGCGCGCGCTAGGGACCAATGGCGTCGACGAGGGGAACCGCCGCCGCGCCTCGTGTGCGTGGCTCGTGATGGACAAATGAATGCTCTCTCAGGATTTTACCGGCGAGGGTTCTCGTCACCCCACGTAACATGGCGGCGGCACCGCGTGGTTTTTTTCTTTTTTTGCCATTCAATAATAATAATCGTATGAAATCGTTGGGGTGCGGGGAAAAAAAAAAAAAAAAAAAATTGCAACGAGAGGTTTCGAGAGCCAATTTCACCGCCGTATAAATTTGCCCCGCGCGTTTCTCGATTCTTCCGTATAATTTTCGTTTAGGCGACAGGTGTGGAATGTACCGTATGACTACGAGCATACGTAATATATAAACTATTCCCAATTAATATTGTAATCGTTGTGCGTCGTCACGTGCATAATATTTTTTAAAAGTAGTACGTTCGGCGTATATACATACGAATTGTTGTATAGTATTGTGCAGGCTAACGTGTTCCTCTAGAGACAAAAATATCGTCATCCGAAACGACAATAATGTCCAGTAGTTTTATTTTTGACGTTTCTTTCCATTGCGTCGTCCGATCGTTCGAAAATATAAACGTGCACAAGTCCGTATGTAGTGTGTAGGTACTACGTTGTCTGAGCCGCGCGGTGGTCTTGCTTTTGCGGCCCGATCCGGACGGATCCCGTGTAGGTAAAAATCGGACATTGATACTGGCATGCCGAATGAGTGCAGGTAATACAGACGCGAATATATTAATACAAACCACATTTGAGTTGTAAAATATAGTAATACAATAAATTATAAGATTTTGTACGAAGCGAGGAATGTATTGGTTTGACAATGGCGTGTTTTTTACGTCAGTATATAGGTATATATCTACATTTATTTTGGATGGAAATAATAGGAGTAAGAACTACTCCAGGTAAACCGTTTTATGATGGAAAATTCGTTCTAGTCATTTTTCGATTTTCCCAATAATTTTCTAAATTGTAAAGGTAAACTAAAATTTTTAACGGAAAAATTTGTAAATGGGAAAATAACAAATGTTTTTTTAAAAATAACATTCCAAACTTTGTTGCTACTCGCTAAAATCGTTTTTAGATTGTAATGGATTTATATTTGCTATTTATTGAAAAAAAAAAACAATATACTTACTATAGGTATACTGTCTGTGGAATGAAGGGGCAATGAACCAATTTAACCATCTGTATCTGGACGACTTTTTATTATTTAAATTTACTAAAATATGGCGGTATAATAATTTAATTAGCCAAGTATTGTCAAAGGCGCAGAATCTTGGAAATTAACTAGGTATCTTTTTAACTTTTACCCTACTTACTAGTTAATTATTTATGTCGTTAACTAACCGACTTCATATAACGTATATGACACTTTGTTCCGTTGGTTTAATTAGGTATCCAGTTTAGTTAGGTAAATTAATTATTAATAAATTGGATAGGTACTTGATATATTTAAAAAATTTAATTTCGGACAATTGATTAGTATGGCGAATAATTTTCAAAATTAAAATTCTAACGGAAAATAAAGGTCATATCGTTTTTTATTCAAGTTAGTATTTTTTTTTATTTTATTAATTTATCAGCAATCGGTTATTTACTTTTAAAACTCGTTTTAAAATCTAACTTGACGTATTATTTGAGTCATCTTTCATTAACACATACGATGCGACGCGAAACGTTTCACCCCGGCGACACATTCGTGCAATTTTCCGATACTTGATCGTCGCGAGAATCGGCAACCTGTTTGGCGGCCGTTGTCGGCGGAGGAGAACGGCGACCACCGCCTCATCGTATGGTGCGCGCGTTTTGGCGCGGCACAGCGGTGGTGGTCAATGACCGGAAGTCGTTTTCGAAACTCGAACGTAATTGACACAACGGCTATAAAACACGGTAGAATGCTGCAGCTGTACTTTCTTCCTATGCAACTATATAATGTGCATATTATATTCGTGCACGTGCTTTGTACGAATGCGAAAAAAATAGAATATAATAATAATAATAATAATAATAATAAGTATACATAGCATGAGTGTACGGCGGTGTGTGGGCAGCAATAAAAAAATTATTATAGTTTTTTCCGCGCTCCGTTTTCAATAATGGTCCTTATCTATTTCGAGTTTTGTGTGAGAACACAATACGTGTATTATGATGATATTATTAATTGCGTCCGACCGAGATACCGTACCGTTCGGGGCGTATCGAGTCAGCGACACACAGGGGCTACATTGGATGAGAGATGGTGCAGGGCGTTTTCTCTGTTATGATCTGCCGAAAATTTAAAAAAAAAAGCCACTACAATTTTTAATTGTGGAGGGGATAATATGGGCCTGTGTCAATTTTGGCTACAATAATTAAAAACCTGAAATTACGTCTCTTCTGGGGGGAGGGGCCTTGGTGACACGTATAATATTATTACGTTTTATTGTTACACTATATTATAAATATGAGCCTTGGAGCTAACCCATATATTATGTTTTTCTTTAACTGTCGAATAATAATGATAGCGATCGATTATACTAAGTTGTCCAGACTTGCGTTTGTTAAATATAAAAAATATAAAATATAAATTAAAACAAATAAAAAAACACTACAGTTGAAAACTAATAATAATTAATTACAGTTGAGTCTGCGATATAAAAATGTTTATTTATATATATTTTTTAAACAATTTTTAAATATTTCTTTTGTAATTAAGTATATTGGGCAGGTATGGTTAAGAATGTTGATTTTTTTCTAGTTTATCGTGCATTTTACTATGATTTGTAATAACTATATAGCGCGTATATCTCCTCGTATATTATCTACCTACAACTACAGTGGCGTCATTTAAGTTTTTTCCGGGAGTGCGAGCTTTTAGGCAGGCCAATTTAACATTTCACCGAGTCGTTTTCAAAAATGCCTGCTATTTTTCATTCTAATGCTATGAAAAATAGGTACCTACTTCTTTAAAAACGTAAATAAGAAAAAAAAAATATGGTAATCGACTTTTTTTGGTCGGCGCAATTTTAATTATTGGAGCATTGGCAGGCCACTTTTTAAATTAGTGGTGGTGCCGTTGCACACCCTTCCCGTCAAATTATCAATAAATATTGTTTGTATACTATTTCTGTCCTTGTAACATATGCACGCGTTCATTGTCGAACACGGAACAATGTTTGTTTTCTACAATTCCTGAGTTTTTTTTTATGGTATTTTGTGTAATACGCGTTTTTAATGTCTCATAACGACACGAAAGTAATGATTTTTTTCATGAAGTCGTAGAACTATTTGTATAAGTACCTATATAATATACATACTTATAATATAATATCCGATTTACGAAAACCCTTAAATTTTATATAACTAGGTGTGTAATTATTATAATATTTCGTTGATTTAATAATATATAAATAAATACATTATATTATTATTCATAGTATCTATTATTTTTTTTTATTTTATTGACAATTTTTAGCGACTCGAAAAATACTAAATATTTTAAATGTACCATCATTTCAAACGTTTTTGATTGTATAATAATTGTTTATAATATATAATAAATTATATAAACAATACCCATATAAAAATAATTTATTTCTTATAATATTTTATCTGATAGATAATAATTTATAATATGTACGCTATACCTAATTGTAACTATAATGATAATATAAAAAAAAATCATTATACTTATAAAACAAATAGGTATTACATAATAATATATTCATTATAATTTGAAGTAGTGAGTACAAAAAATTGAAGGCATTAAACATATGATAGGTATACAAATTAAAAATGCATTGTCTTAGTGAAACCTTAAAACTATAAATAATGATTTTATCTTTAGTTAAACGAATGAAAAGCTAATATTAATAAATACCAATATTCGGTATCATTTATACAAATAAATACATTATTAATTAACTACTTATTAATTAATAATTATTATTACTAATGGCTTATGCCTTATAATATTTATCATGAATCATAATTGTATTTTAAACTGTTATTTGTGTAAATAATAATATGTGTGCAATAATGACACATCACATTTTAAGTGGATACAATCTAAATATCAATGAACTTTTAAAAGTTCAATGTGTACCACTACATTTTAGAATGTTAAACAACCGAGTGTGAAATGCATTTTTTTATTAGTATATTTAACTTTTTATTGCTGTTTAATATTTTTATTGCGAGAATTTTAGTGTGTTTAAAATTTAATCAATAGTATGCATGATTTATTAAGCAAGAAAATAAAATATATTGTCGAGCTGCACTATAAAATCAATATTGCGCGTACTTAAAGTTTAATCAACTGTATTTGAAACACAATAATATATTATTTTAGAGTACAAATAAAACGATATAAACGTATTCGGTATTATACGTCATCGTTGATCTTACTATATATTATGTTGTACTGTATGTTAGTGAAAACTCTTATTCAGTGAATACGTTTATTCGGGTATTGTGCAATAATATAGACATTTTTTAAATATTTAATACAGACTGTATATTTATTATATTAATACATTGGTACATTAGGTATATAGTTAATAATATAGTACTTTTAATATTAAAAAAAACTTCAATGCCAAATTAGTATCTAGTCTATATGTCCCATATAATATTCTTGTTTTAACCATTTATAAAATAAATTAAATTAAATTAATACATTTTGAAAAAACACATTTTAAAAAACATTATTCAACCATTCTCATGAATCCATTTAATTTACATAATGAAATAATTATTTACATTTATTTTAAATATTTTTTAATATTAAATTGATAATTGAAATATTATAATATTAAATTATTTTATTTATAAGAAACTAATATTGTATTGTATTGTTTACTATTGTCAACACTTAATTTATTTTTGACATGTTTATACAGATAACCATGTCATACTATAATTATTGCAGTGATACACTCACATATACCATGTGTATAGGATTCCAATTATTTTCTTTAAAAACATATACTAAACTTTTAAGCTATGGATGCAAAACAATCAACAACGTGTATTTTAATACCGTGAATATGAAACATATTTCTAAAGTGAGATGTTTGTAATTAAATTTATCAATATATCTGAATAAACGGAAATATAGATTAATACACCAACACCTTCCGGTGGCACAGGCTTATATAGTAATCCTCTCAATGGATTATTTTGCATATACGTATTCCGAAGGAGGAACATTTCTCGTGAGTAATTTCTATGAAAAACAAACACATTCTTAATTTTATTTTTGCTTTAACTCAGGTCTATCCTTAGGGGAGGTTGAATAGTAACTCGCGCTGTTTAGCAATTTGAATAAAATAAATATTTATTTACATTCTTGTTTTTTTTATTTTTGATTAATTACCATTTTTGTAGAACTTAAACAAGCAATAATTATGCATGGTTTATTTCAAAATCGTTGTATTGGATTTAGAACACAATAAAATTGGCAATCCCTGCAGCTGTTATAATAGCAATATTTTAAAGAAGCTTCTCAAAATAAAAAATGGTCAAAAATTTCGAGGATAAAAATATCGACATTCAGATTTCGCTCTAATTTATATTAAATTCGTCATGTGAAAATTTGGATATATATTTTTTTTTTAAGTATCAAATTTGAGTAGATAATTTTAGTAAATTTTCAGTAATTAAGGGGTCGGTTTTTTGACAATTTCAATTTATTATTTGTAAAAATTAAAGGCCTATAGTAACTATTTTCGTACTATTGCCGGGTTGCATGAAAACAGTTCCGTAAACTATTGGCACAATAAAGTTATCTGTTCTGTATATTACAAGTTATAGAACGAATTGCGTTTCATGAAAATATTGTAAATAGTATATATTAATGAGGTTATAACCGCTTACTTGGTAAACGGTGTACTTATACACTTTTTATTCTTATTGATTACTTATTTGATATTTGTCAAAGATAATATCTTTTTTTCGTTATCGTAATTTAAATATTATTGTTTGTTATAATTGAAATCTATAGTTTTATTTGTGTTGATTAATGTATAATGTGAATTAATAAAGTGTGTTGAAAATAATATAGAATATGAAAAGAAAAGGGGCAAGCACTTCACGGAAACAATACTCAATATAAAATAATATTTATTAAAAATATTTACTTAATTATACGGTGGTTTTACTTGTCATTTGTAAATATGGAAATTATGTGATAACAAAATTAGAATTAAATGATAAGAACACTGTAAAATAGTCCTTCAGATCTATAACTTATCGCTTCGAAAACCGTATATTTGATAATATTTAAAAATTTTACAAAACTGATAACGAGTTATCGGTTCTGTAAATTTTCATGCAACTCAGTATATGTCTCTGAAATCTTAAATGATTTTATTATTATAAATTTATAAATGTCCGAAAATTTCGTAGTTCCATTATTCCAACGGTCAATATTATTAATTTATTGTATGATTATATCGTATCGTCGAACGATCATGACGAAATTTTGAATAATATATTATTATTACCTTAGATCATATACTATGGATGGAGTGGAGCCACTGCCTATTTCGGTAATGCAATTCACCCGTGTCCAACATGTACGGCTATTTATGCGAGAAGTTATGGTAACAAACTTACAATATTTACTGCGCATGCGCAATTTAGATTTGTTATCATAATCTGTAGTTATTACTCGTAGAAAACGTCTGTGCAGCTAAATTATGCGCATGCACAGAAAGGATTGTAAGTTTGTTCGATAAGTGACTCGTCGCACATGTTAAACACGCTAATGTGTACCGTGGCTCCATCCATAGCACATGATCTAAGATTATTACGGAGGTATATTTAACCATTAACCAATAACCATATTATATGTATATCTATATGTAGAAATAAAGTGCAAATTTTCTATACCTATGTGTATTATATAAGTATCTAAATATCTTGATAATCGTAGTAAATTTTTAGTCCCCTTTCATCTACTAAAAGTCTTTCGTATATAACGGGCCGTGGGTGTCTATTGATAGGTATTCCTAGCCAATTTTTGGGTTCATTTATACAATTATATATTACTCTAATAAAGGCAAGAGGGTGATCATCGGCTGGGTTGAAGTTCAGAAATGTACCGGGGACGAAAATATAAAAATATATGATTTTACGAGGTGGAATAAAAATAATTTCCTATTGGAGTGACCAATACCGATGACGGCAAATGTGTCTCGTATACAAGTAACGCGTGGGAGGATATTGTTCAGGTATTTTAGAGATGTATAATATATATACATGATAATCGATTAAATTGCAGTGGCGATAAGCACGCCCCCTTCGTCCCCGCTGATTTAACCATCCCCCGCACGCGGGCACATATATATATTGGAGTCTGTGCAATATGCGCGCGCGTCCGACGGCGAAGGGGTACATTGTATGTGCTAAAAAAAAATACATATATTGCGTGGGTGGACGATGGCTATTATAATATAAATAGTTATATAAAACAAACGCCGACAGAATGTATATTATATTATATATAATTGTTTATAGAGAAATGGGAAATTTTAAAATAAAAACTAAAGAATAACAAATAATTAAAAAAGAAATATGTTTAAAAATGGAAGCTGTTCTACATGAAATCCCATTTGAGAAAATGATGTCTATGACAAATCTGTTCCCTTTTTATATTCCGAGTGAATGTATAATTGGTTTAATTATGGCACATAATTACGACAGGTGAACTACCTGAGTAAAGAGTTCTTTCTAATACAATACTTATTCTTAAATAAAGAACTTTTTGTTAGAATATGTGATCTACCTAGTATTTTTTTCTATAGATATATTTTAAAAAGGTCGTTTTCTCAAAAGTTCTTATGTGTATATCGAAAAACTAACTGAAAATAATAGAAAATTATTATTAGGTACGAATCAAAAATTAATAATTCCAGAGTAGTGCGATTTTGAAAAACTTTACCACTTTTTGGGATATTTATAAAACAATTATATCATAGAAGTAGATCTATCTGCATCATATATTTTCCCCCGTAAATATTAAATATGAGGTACGTTTCTATGCAAAAAAATTATGTTCTGAATATTGTTGCAGCCCTTTAAATAATTGAGTGTAGTACGAAAAGTTGAATGTGTAGTACGACATTAGGAAGTATGTTGATTAAATTAGTGAATTTCACATTTCTACTATATTATAATGTTGATGAGAAAAATAAATAAGATCATCCAAATTAAAAAATAGATTAGATGCGTAGTACAAAAATTGTAATATTTTAAGGGCTGTATTGTTGGATACAATATTCTGAAAAAATTTCATAATTTTTTATAAATGTTCGGAACATTGTCGGGGGAAAAATGTTGGAGTTAACTTTTTCCGATGAAATATATGTTGCAAATTTTGTCCCGGATGAAGTAGAAATGACTGGAATTTTGTTCAGCGCACAAACCATTTTATAGCTAGTATTTCACGCCATTAATTGTTGTTGTTTCATCGTTTTTGAAAATGTTCCATGTTTTTTGTTGCAATGGAAACTAATATAATTTTTAAACCAAGTTCAATTTTTTCATTTTCCTTTAGAACTGCCTTCGACTGTCGGGTTCCTTCTGCACCGCTGCAGTTTATGAGTATGGGTGTATATATATATATATATATAATAATATGTATATCGTTTCCGTATCGCCATTATTTATTTTACAAATTTGCTGTACTTGCAGAAAAAGCGCTTTACCCAAAAATATCGTGAACACGTAATATTTTAGAACCAAGTAAAAAGCGATACGAAAACCACGTATAAAAATGGTGCTCCTATTATAATCTCTTTTGATTATCCGTTAACAATATAATATATTATATATTGATATAAATAATATGCAAACGATAATCGGCCATCGCTGTATATTGTATTATATAATATGACGCGATGATGTCGAAACCGATAACTATTTAAAAACACAATAATTTTCTCGAAGGTGTTTCATTTAGAACAGTTTCCCTATAATATATAATGAAAATATATGAACCGTTTGTTTTGAAATTTTCCGCCGTTCTTATACTATTGTAATATTTTCGTAATGGTTCGTTTCCCAGGACCCCTCCGCGTATATTTCACGTATATATATATATATAGTGCAGTAGCATATAATATCGCGGATTTCCCACCCCCGCGTTTCGCGTACAATTTTTTTTTTCGCCTCGCGTCTAATTTTAACCCGTGCGTATGTGTGCGCGAATCGCGTATACAATGGGGCACGCGTTCTGTACACGCACGCTGTATATATCGCGAATGCACGTGGGGGTGGATGCTGCGCTTTGTGTATGTATCGTATATTATATGTATACGAGATTGGCCGGCGGCCGGACAATCACGTGCCCGCGCGCGCCGCCTACCGTGCACACACAGTGCAGTATATTGTAATATATTATCATTGTAAACGCGTCGTGTGTGTGTGTGTGGCGTGCGTGCGTGGGCGGACGGCGGCGTATGGGGAAAGGGGTAAGCGAATAATATACGGCGAACGTCCGGGACCGGAGGGGGCCCAACATTTTTTGCGCGTGGGACGCCGCGGCCGTGTGCCTATATACCGGGGGCCCGGTGCTTTTTTTAGGGTCGCCGCGCGCGCGAGGGGGATAGCAGCGACCAGCCGAGATCCGCTTGCCCCCCCCCCCTTCGGTTTGTTCGTGTCCCGTGCGTGCTGCGTTCCCTTTTTTTCTCCCCTCTCCCGGACCGGTCATCGCGCGTGCGTTTATGCAATATTATTCATCATCATTATTATTATTACTAAACCACCCCCGCATTCTTATACCCGGACGATGCGCGTGCAGCAGCAGCTCCCGACGACTTCATATTATTATTATTATTATTATTATTATTATTATTATTATTATTATTATTATTATTACCGTATACCTGTACGCCGTTGTTTATCTTTTTTTTTTTTTTTTTCTCTGTTTTATCGCCTGTTGTAGATCCGTTTTTCAAGGTCCGTTTTCTTTCCGTCCGCGAAACTTGTTTATATAATACAATATAAATACTTGGCCGTATCCAGTTTGCTGCGCACATTTACTTATAATATATATACTTGTATAAAAAAAAAAAACCACGTTTGCGCCAATTTTTGGAACTCGTATACCACAATGAATTCAACAATATACATATAAATCAACAATAGAGAAGCCCATTTTTACATTTGCGCACATTAATATCATGATTATAATAATATAATACAGTTTAATGGATATAAATACGAACATTTTAGATATAGCCTTATCTTTATCCGGTAGATTTTCTCTTTTTTTTTCACCGGAACGTGTTATATACATCGAATGCGAATATTCTGGTCGTGGTTGCTCCTCGCCAGAACTTCTCTGGTGAAACCCGAAACATAGTTTGTTGTACTATTCTAAAATACATAAAAAAATCAAAGCGTGGGGCGTTAGGTTAAAATTTGTACGTGTTCAGGTGTGTTCGCGCGATAAAATGCTCGAGTGAGAACGCATTTAAGAGGACGCTACACCTGCAATCTGGAGTACGAGACATTTTAGACATTTTAAATTTAAAAACAGTACCGTACTTTTTATTGTTGTGTAACGAAATTGTGGAATTTTGGAAAGTTTGAAAACAGATTTGAATTTGTCGGCCTGTCTTCCAAGGACTGATTGAGGCATTTTTTTTAACATTATAAACTGAAATATGACCAATATTTATAAAACACAGTTTTTTTAGTGTTAAATAACATGACCAACATTATTTTTAAAATACATTCTCGATTGATTCCTAGCCACTAATGGATGAATTAAAAACTTTTTTCAGAATCTGACTTTTCAAAGTCCCACCCACAGTTTTGTCTATTTTTTAGGTCGATTTTTACGTCAGTGTTGTACATAGTAAGACGTCCTCAGTAAATAAATAAAAAAAATATTAGTGCATGTGGCTGTAACTATATCTGTTATACCTAGTAATAATATTATAATGAAACACGTGTTTTCGAAATGAATTCATTATATCGGTAGTTTGCAAACGGGGCATGCACCATCAATAATATTGTCATGCGCGCAAACTATATAGGTATTCGATAATCGTATGTACCTACTATAATCATGGTTTTTTGGCTGAAAGTACCTGTGATTAGTCTTTTAAGACTACTACTATATACTACTATATACTATATACTACTACTATAAAGTATCTAGAATTTTACAAAAAAAAAACGATATTTCAAATAATTCACTACTTATATAGACATGCTTTTAAGTAACTGCAAGACTACAAAATTGCTTAATCGACATTTTTAAAAAAATCTCAAAAATAATAAGAACAATTACCTCCATCCTATAGGGTAAAGCTATGTAAACTATATAATATAGTAATACCTATTGCATTTTATTAATATTATCCATATATACGTATGCAGTGCATACATTATAATGCATTAAAATATTGCTTATACGTATATTATAATACGTAGGTACTTGACAACGACGATCACGTCAAAATGGAATTTTTCAGTAAATTCTTTTTCGTAATTTGTAACGTTTCGGTATTATGTTATGCTGTTGTTTGTTTCGCATACAATAATAATATATTATAATAACTTACATTGAATATTATTCTGAGTTTTACGCTCGGTCTATGACGACGATGACTCCGTTCGTTGCCCGGTGGTTTGGAATGCATAAGACGTTTTTTGTTTTGTTTTAGTCGCCGCGCCGTAGTGTTACGTACAATTATAAACGTGTATACTGCTGCGTGCTGTAAGCATTCCTTTTTCTGAATAGGTACATAATATCTTCACTCTTCAGTGTGTTTTTTTCTTCAAAATAATCCTGTTTAGTTAGGTACTTATTCAAAGTTGAAATCCTTTAAAATTAAATATTTTTAAAATTAATTATGTTTGAATATAGCTAGGTTAGGTATACGTATATAAAATCTGTTTAAAATAATTCAGCCAATAATAATAATAATAATAATGGTTTAGACTATTGATTACATTTTTAAACTCTTAAAAGATATACTTACTAATTATATACCTAATAGTTTTGAAAATTAATTTTACAATATATTTAGTGGAATATCTAATCGAATTGCCATGCACTTTGTAGAGAAAATTAGTTTAGCCATTTAAGTCGTACTTTATTTGTGTCTTTTGTGTGTTTTCAACAATTTTACAGTTCAGGGTAAAAGTTTATTTTTCAGTACCTATAGTATTAACACAATGCATTCGAAATTCGAAATCTTTTTTGCTTTTTTTTTTCTCGATTTCGGCGTTCACGGAGATAACAATATTTATCCGATGTATGCTATATTTGAACGAAATCTTAATATATTTTCTTATCATTGTAACTTTTATTATTAGGTATTTATTATATTTTTTTCTGTTCGTTTAAACTACGTATACAATATAGTATATAATATATTACGTATAATTGTACAAAATACTTATTTTAATACCCTGCAGCAAGTTCGTATTTTTTTTTAGGACATTTGTAGATTTATAAAACACCGAGAACGACAAGTCCGACCAACTGATTCACATAGTATATACCTTTATTATATTTTTTTATATTTCATAGTAATGAATTTCAAATCGTCGGACTTTTGTAGTATTTTTCACAATTTTAATTATATAATATACATTCAGGTAACTTTTATTGGGAGGACTTTTAAACATTGCCACATATATAAAAACTCGAGACGATATGTCCGACCGAATTCACATATTGTGTAGAGTAGGTATACCTACTTTATTAAATTATTGTGGTATTTTTCATAATTTTTATTAAATGTAATTTATGTATGTTGTGTTAAACCCGTTACACTCGGGTGAGTTCTAATAAAAACCTGAAAATAGTTATAATAGTAACATGGTAATACATTATTGAATTACCTATCTATTTCGTCAACCTACAACAGAATCACTTTATGTTTGAAAGAATCTTCTAGGAAGCGAAAGCTAAATTCCGCTACAGCCGAAACATTTTTAAAATTAATTAATAACATTATTATTTTTCAAAAAACTTTGGTCACCGACTATTCCGGATCCCGATAATATACATAATATGATGATGTTTGGTTTTACATTAAAAAGTAATTCCAATTATGTGGTGTTTCACTCACAAGGTGTCACACCCAAATAGGGTTACAAATTTAAGGTTTTGCACTCAATAGGTGTTGAACTTACAAGTAGTTTCACTTAAAAGTTGTTACACTTACAAAAGAATTACACCGGTAGGTGTTACACTGAAACTAGTTATAATATATATTGTATACATTATATTCTGTTTAAATTTGTCTATGTATCAATATCGATGTTGCTCTTTGTTATACATAAGGTGCAATTTAAAATAATGTACCAATACATACAAAATAATGGTAAAAATTCATTCTTTTAGCTTAGATAAAAAAGCAGTGATATAAATGTTATTTTTGCCCATTTCAAAATGGTGCGGGCCATATATGTAATAAATCGGGTTTTGAATTCGATATTCTACCTGATATATTGGTATAATAATTAAATATTAAACATTTTGGTAGGTGTATCTCTGTATGTTTTGTAATATAGTAATAGTCTTTACTCTTGGGTACCCTTGTACCACCTATATGCAAGTATGTAATAGTCTTATGTACCCAAATCAATGCCCTTGACCTTAAGTATTTTTATTGAGTATTTAAATATAACAAGAATTTAATCGAGATCAAACAATGTGAACAGCAGTATTTAAACATGGAGTGACTGCGTATATGAAAAACAATGTAGATAGAATAACGTTGATTTTGATTGTGTGAAATGAAAATAAATCTTTATTTAATAATAATATATTATAAATTATTATTGTTATCATTCTGAAATTATAAGAGGATGTCTCGCACGATTTATAAGGGGTATATTGGTATTTATCAAGAAAATTTAATGGTTTTAAAATATTTTACTAGTATTATAGTCATAGGTCAGTTTCATTTTTTATTATTACGTAATTACAAATTTTGTTTAAAAATATATTAAACCTGCCCTTTGCAGTATTTATATTTTTCTTAATAATTTAGTTAAACGAAATATGTTTAATCCTTTTGAAAAATAAACGCTTTAATTGTGCTACCTTATAATTATAACTTATTGTTTACTTAAAATATAAATCTCAATATTCATGTTATAAAAAAATCGGTTTGTTTATAAATGTATACTCATTAAACAAAAATGCTCTTTGAGAAAGTACTGTAAAAGTCAAATGATCTTTCTTTTGATGTCAAAATTATGTTTTTACGATAATTGTGTAATGCGCTGTGCGTGCACATAGAATCACATAGGTTCCTGGTTTTTAAATTTTGATTTTACATGATATATATACACGTACAATGACCTCTTTTTTAATTTATTGATCACACTTTAAAAGTCTAGACTATTGTGACTCATAGTCATGTCTCAAGTTATTTATTCGTCATTAAAATATATAATATGTAGTTACTAGTTATCACCAAACGTATACACTGTTTTTTTTTATTCATATTATTATTGTAGTATAAAGTTTGGAAACGTCTCATAATCGTTTTTATGAAACACTTTTAGTAGTCAAATTAAACAGAAAATAGGCTCGGAAAAATTAGTATCAAGCTGTATTTTGGCACGCACCTTTTTAGCCCGTTATGAACATTTTCTAAAAAGTCAACATCGACGGGTCTCTTGCGTCAAAACTTATTCGAGGTCAAAGGTCACTAAAATTACCTTTGAGTGAATATCTCGTTTTATATTTATATCAAAAGTCGTAAAACGGTTTCAAACGGTTGTTTGTTTGCATATAAAAACACGATTTTAAACAAAATTCTTTCTTCTAGAATTTTTGTTCTTGAAATTTTTATCGCACGACGAATAGAAAGCGAGATATTTACGAAAAGGCAATTTTTTTTGTAAAACATTTTTCAAAAAATGTGCATTTGACAAGTTCTGTTACTCAAAAACTGTCACTAGTACACGAAAAATATATTTTACCTTTATTTAATGTTTAGATAATTATCTCTTCTATTAATTTTATTTGAAATTTTTTGTAGTACGACCAATATAAAGCGATATATTCACTCAAAGGTAATTTTAGTGACTTTTGACCTCGAATAAACGTTGAACGAAGAGGTTTGTCGATGGGGACTTTTTGGACAATGTTCATAACGGCCTAACGGTTTGTGCCAAAATGCAGCTTGATTTTAATTTTTCCGAGCTGATATGTTAATTTGACTGGATTATAGGTATAATATATTATATAGGGGTGAAGGTCGTGATTGCAATGGCTTGGGTATAAGCAGTGAAAGCTTCGCTTACATTGGAACTTAAAAACAATTTGGTGTTTTTAATTTTATACTCGTAATATTATGTAAATTACATAAATAATTTTATATTTTATTCTTTTATAATTAATTTCTTAATTCACAGTTTCTTTATCGATAAAATTTCGACCAAAAAAAAATATTTTAAAAATAGACATAATTTATCGTTAAAATCATCAACAATTTAACCATTTAATAGTTGGACAATTGGACCAAGATATACACAAATTACACAATAATAATACGTAATGGGCAATAGTGGTAGCTGCAGCTGTGTAGCTATAGAAAGGAATACTATAAAACTAATTGTCACCATAGACATATAAATATATGAACTGAGTCCCCCACATACCCTGACTATGGCGTCGTGAAATCATCATTGTTTGAAAGTGACATAGACATATTTATATGTCTAATGTCCTATGGAAAGAGATGGAGTATAGTTTACGAATCCCATGGAAAAAACAAATTAATGTCATGGAATAATATTATCATAGACTTATCAATAGTTATATGGAAATATCAGGTACAAGTCTGATAAGTGTATTAATAAGTAAAACTAAATACAAATATAAATGATATTAATGTGATATACAGTATCTAAATACTATTGTGTTCAAATAATTTACAAGTGTATAACACATATAATTATTTACTATTATTTTCAAAATTCAAGCTATAAAAAAACTAAGCTAGGTACGTGTTTCACAGATAATAACCGTAATAGTAAAAACACGGTAATATATATCTTATTGAATGGAAAGTACTATGGAAATTTTAAACCACTAAATTTATTACACTTAAACCAATTTATACGATAGACATAATATAACTATATACTTATACATATGTTTTAAACTTAGGATACAATATTTTGTTTTTATACTCCATGACATAATTTACTTTTTCCATGGGACTCGTAAACTATGCTTTATCTCTTTCTAATAATAATAATCCTCGGAACTCTCTGTTATCAGTCCATATATTTATATGACTATGATTGTCACCAATGCTGGTATTCTTGTGAGCGATTTTAATTCCCTTTCTTTTTACTACAACGTTGATCTAAAATTTCACTGTAGTGTGGAGCACAGGAGGGAAGGTTTTTGCGTGTAAGCGTTATTGAAATTAACTACATTATTTACTATACTCCATTCATTTAAAGTTTTCCGTTGATCGGCGAAAACCGGTCGCGTTTGCACGTAAATGTTGCCAACGTAGTTGAGCTGTATTATACATCGTTTTCACATGATGACATCAGAACAAGTTTATATAAATCTTTTAAATCTTTTATTACGAACGTAAAAATATAAAACGTTCAACCTTTTGCTAAATTAATTATTTTAATATAGGTACATATACCAAAAAATACTATATTATTTACCGTCGAGATAGTAGAGTTCGTGCTACTCGTGTAGTTCAAACATCAAAGTTAGAACTTAAGTTAATTAAGTATATAGTTATAATTAAATAACTTATAGGTAATTAAATTTTGTAAAAGGAAAAGTGGATCAGTCGGGATGTAATTTTAATTGTCGGATAGTGTATTATTGAGGATAATTTTAATATATTAATTTTATTATAATAATATATTAATTTGAAAACAATGATAAAACATTTTTTTCAATAAAATGATTTTTAGCAGAGATATTACTATAAAAATTTATTAAAAAAATGTTCAACAACATATAGCATAATAGGTATATGAATTTAATGTATAAAATACTTAGGTAATATATGAACATTTCAAGTTTATAGAAGAATTATTTTTGGCTTTACGGGAAGATGGCCATTTTAAACTATGTTTTTTTCCTTTTTCGATAGTTTTCCATTCCACGTTTATTGAAAATTTACCTCTTCCTAGTACCATCCTGATCACATTTTGTACTGAAAAATTGGGTTCACATGATGTAACGATTAGAAATCCAGAGCCTGCTCTGTAGGAAATCTCTAGTTCTGCTTAAAATCTAAAACTAATATTGACAGTATTGATACTTTAAAAGAAAGGGATTGTTTAGTTTAAATATAAAATATATAAATTGCATTTTTTAGTTGATAATTTATATAGCTGTTATAATAGTGTGATGTGAGATTGGAAAATACTAGCCACTTGGTAGGTATATTTTTTGGTAAGTGCTTACTATGTTCTTGACATCATACCACGCTAATAACTGCGTGATTGTATAGAAGTCACGCTTCTCGAACTAAATTTAATACACTTTCATTGCATCAATTACCTTGCTTAATTAGCTTTAAATTAATTTCCTCATAGTTATTATATTAAAACGTATTTTTGGTTCAGATTTCGAATGATGTTTTTTGACAATGTATCTCCTCGATCGGTATATATGTTATATGTTTTTTAACGATTTTCTTTAAAGTAAATTATTGAAATAATATATTTTTGATGCGTGTAGGCAATATTTTATTCCGAATGCCAGGCAATGACCCTTGGCGGTATGCGTACAAAAAAATCCTCATACCAGCGCCTATTAGATTTCAATGTCGTTTTGAAATATTCCTCATTTTAGAACAGCCCAAGTCTTTCGACTCGCCTTATTTCTCAATATATTCATATTGAAAAATGATTTATATATATATATATATCCCTTGTCATTTAACCAAATATGAATAACAAAATCAAAATAAACCAACCTCATATTGTAGTTAAAATATACGACTATATGAGTATGTATATTTATATCTTTATATTCTTCATTAAATAGTAATATATTTTAGCTGATCTTTTTCGAGGTTTTTAAAAGATTTAAACTTTAAACCGAATATACGAGTTTTATCAATTTCAAATTTCGTAAATTGTGATTATTGATTGTAATTCTATTGGAGAACGGGTGTTTATTTTAATTTATTGACGCCTGAACAGTCAATAGTTTAAATTTACAAATAAAATATACTATTATAGTCTAGAACAAAATATAAAATATATGATAATAATAGCTATATGTAAAAATCATAGGAGGCCAAAGAACTAGTGCTTGATTATAATGCCTACACATAATATATTGTTATAACGGCCGTATCTGTTTCCCTGCAAAAATCAGATTCCATTTTCCTCCACTGATAAATTAAAACATACCAATTAATTATTGTTTATTATTGTTATGTTTTTATTTTTCCAAAATTATTATTAGTCTTAAATATAGTATACTTACTTAAAATTTTAATATTAATAAATAACATACACTAAATTTCTAAAATAATATTTAAACAAATTTTGTTTTTATAACAGTCTCGATGTAAAATTCGAATAAGTATAGTAAAGTAAGTATTACCTATTATTTTATTTTATTATAAAATAAATAAAGTTTTTGAAGGAAAACTATTTTATTTGTAGAGAAAAATAATTTTTTTTTCTGGAAGAAAGTGGATAGTGGAAGAAAATAAAATCTGAATTTTGGAGGAAAATAGTCCCGCTCGTTATAACTCCAGTGCTCGAATTGGAAAAATTTAAGGAGTACTCTCGGGCTTTCAATAAATGATCATGTTCCATCAGACTATGTAACTTTTATACTGTAAACTAGTAAGGGTGCTCTCAAAATATTATAAAATAGTAGAGGAGCTCCGTTCCCTTACGCTCTCCCCCCCCCATTCGATATAATTTAATACTTATAATAATATTTTAAAATACTTCAGTATATTTTTAAAAATGTACAAATTAAAAACAGTCAATAAATTGAATTCAAATTTGTGGCGCGAACACGGATGATGGTTGAAAGTGACAGTTGTTATCGTGATAAATCTATCTACTATCGTGATGTAATAGCTATAATGGCTTAAACGTATATGTATATTGTATATACTATCTCAGTTTTCTACTACCGTCTATCGTTATAGGAGAAATCCATTTTTTAACCCTTTTTTTATATTAGTCCTTAACTATTTCTCTACGATAACCGTTTAAAAACGTTATGTTATTCATTCCGAGTTAACATGTTGTTACTCAAAAAAAGTGGTAGGTTATTTTTACTCTACTAATAGTAATGACTAATGCTTATCATTCATAGATAACAAGTCATGTTTATGTATTTATCTTGTTTCGTTTTTAAATGCGTACAATTTACGAAAATATATTATACAGTTATAAATATAATAAAATGACTATTTTGAGTGGTCACAAGATATAAAATCTTGAAATTTATCATCAATATTAATTATTAACCATCATTCGAAGTAATACCTATACTCTACTCTAATCTAACTACGAGTATTAAAAACTGGGTTTCTGATTTACTATTATCGTATGGACGTGGTTTGTAAATTGTAAATAATGATTTTTGTTGTTCCTAAATACACTAAATACATTAAATAAACGACGTTATATCCTGTCAACTTTGGTATAACTTTTATAAATATTATTAAGTGATACCATTATTTGAGTATACAAAAAAAAAAAAGAAAAATGTATAATATTAGGGTACATGAATATATAATATATATGATGCTTTTTACGGAGTATATTTCAAAAGATTTTCAAAGGTTTTTAAAAATAAGTTACTTAGTTAAAAAATCAGAGATTCTAACGTCCATATTTCAAAGCTTAAGGCCCCTTGTATCTGCAGCTGTGATACGTAAAATTATTTAGTACTCGTCCCTCTATGAAAATACAATGTTATAACTTTATACAAAAATATAGCGACGAACATAATTTCAAGTATCAGTCTTCATGACATTTTTTTTTTTTTTTTTTTTTTTCAATGTAATAATAATGATAAGTACCTAATAAGGTATTATCGATGAAAAATTGTTTGTTAATACAATTATTATATTTATAGTGTATTTAAATAAAAATCAAATTTTCACGGAATAAAAGTCTTAATGAAACAAGTACTTTTTATAGTACCCATTTATACTGTATATTTTGACTTCTAAAATATTACTTACCTGACCCGAATTTATTGTAACGAGTTTTTATTATGAAATATGTATGAATTTAGAGCATATTAAATAAAATAATATGTTGTAGTCTCGTGTAATATAACGTATAAATAATAAATAAACGATTAATATTGCAGTTTTCATTAACAGTTTGGCGTGGGCAAGTGCTGGATACATGTTTATACTTTATATATTAAAATTTCATAAATATTTATTGGTTTTTTTCTTGTTCACCCAGATGTGTGATTTGAAAATTCAATCAGTATATTTTTAACGCATAAGCCGTTGTAGCGTAAATAATAAACGTTGTAATGTAATATGATACTCAATGTATAAATGTTATAAAATAGGAAACTATAGAACAAGTATAATATGTGCAGTACGTGTTACGTCGGACTGTCAGAAAACAAATTTAAATGTAAACAATAATTTCGTACGCTGCATTTGTATATTTTTGACGGTTTTAAAAAAAATATACCTACATAGGTTTTACAAATTAAAAAAAAAAAAAAACAACAATAATGTTCTAAATTACGTAACGTAACGCCAACGCGTGTTGTATAATACAAGTTGTAAGTGTACGTATATTCAATATATTGAGTGTATACAGGGCGACTTTCTATATTTTTCTTCACACCAATTGTATATTTTTGGACAAAAATATACTACCCATATCTACTTCGAAATGTAATTTATTATAAATGTTCTTATTATAATGGTTAGTTTAGTTATATACGAGTGTAAATAATTAATTTATATAAAATCATTATTTAGTTAAACAATATTATATAATTTGGATTTTAGGTAAGTAACAATTTTACCAGTAACTACATACGAGTATATGCGAGAAATACTTTTTTTTTTTTGTAATCCAAATACATATTCTAATATTTTTTTCTAAATGTATTTAAATATAAACACAAATACTTTAAGAATATTTTTAATTTTTATAACTTTTTAACTTAAAAATATTCCTAAAAGGTATGCAAATACTATAATAGAGATAATGCATTTTATTAAAATTACAATAAATATTACATTTAAGAGATAACCTTTTCAGTATTTTTTCAAATATTAATTATGGAATGATTTCAGAGGATGTATGTAATGTAAAAATAAAAACATAGTTATATATTTTGATAGTTTGAAAAGTTATAAAACCCCAATAAAATTATCTTTGAAATATGTTATCATCTATATATTTTACTATAGGTGTTACAAACGTATAACTCTTAAACTATATATTTCCCACTCTTTTTTTTTTATGAAAAAAATTAATTGTATTTATTGGGATTTAAACTTGTCTCAACTAGGAGGTATATTTATGAAATTGTGTATAACATATTATCGGTAGTAGAAATCCTCTAAAATAAATAACCCCAAGAAAAAATTATTTAATATTATATTATTTTTTTTACATAGGTACATACTTAATTAACTCATTTTTGGATATTTCGCATTATTTTACTTACATACTTAATTAGGTAATAATTTATTAGTCTTATTTTTTTTAGAATCTATTGGTTTTACAATGATGGTTTATTTATGTATTTATATTATTTTATTAATATTAAATTAATTTTATTATATGTATATATATTGTACATTTTGTACAAGAAAAAAATAGATTTTATATTTTTTGTGATATGATGTTTCAATTTAATAATTGTAAAAATAACTAATTGGTAGTTAGTTTACTAGTAGTAGATGATATAAAAGAGTTCTGTGGAAGTTTTCTAAAGTTGTGTACTATCTTAGTACATAATGTTTGGGGTTATTTTTTCTCAGGGGCCAGGGTTATGGTAATATTAATGCCCTCTTGTAGTTAATTAGTAAAATAATCGATGCCTAAAATTTTATTTTTTTAAATATCACGGTTTGTATTACAATAGAGTTTTAAATAATACCTATGATAGCAAAATCGTTATAGGAGTTCTGAAAGTTTAATAGCAATACTGAAAATTTGGAAAAATTGATTATGATTGTTTTTCCCCGCAGCCCTTCATATATATATGTGTATTTGTGAGTATAAATATATAACTTATAAGTATTGTGCCCCCCACACTGGTTGATATTTCTAAGGGCGCCCTTTTTTTGTTGAATTAAAAAATACGATTTCGTGAAACAAAATGTCGAAAAAGCCAAAAACTCGTCGTTAAGATACCACAATCACGTGTTCTGAATTATGATAATGACGATTGGCGAATAATCATTGACCTATTAAATCTAGCTAGGTCTATGACAAATAATAATGATTAAAAAATATATGTAAATATAGACATTTTTTTTCCGTTTTACATTTATTCTGTTGGACATTCTTGGTCGTTTTTTCCGACCATCTCCGATTCAAAACTATGTAGTGGTAGATCCAATTGGTCATCGTACCTACTCAGTACCCTCCCCCCCACTGTTCACAAACCGGTTCAATTGGCAGACGTTATTACCGGTTATCGGAATTAGAAACAATTTCAAGAAAAAAAACAACGTATGTATACCTAACCTATACGTTTCGGAGTTCTGACTATTGTGCGTATTGTTGTTATTGTTGTTGACCAAATTCAAACGTATGTCAAAAGTATGGGTCAGTGTATGGAATTTAGTTTTCAAAAAAAAAAATATATATATATATATATTAAAAAAATTCCCACGTTCCAGTGCTCCACGTAGTAGTGAGATGAGTTTAATGTTTAACGAGTATGAAAGAAAAATTGCTCAAAGTATACATACACAAGTCAATGTATTCTCAGTAATCATAGATCATGAAAATTACAAGTACCTAGTACTTATTATCACCCAACTATAGTACACTATATATATATATATATATATAGCCGAAATCTATGTTATGTTTAAAGCAATTAAAATTAGCATATCTTCAATCTCGGACACCTTTATCATTATCAGCGACATTTTGAGTGCACTTATATCAATTTCAAACCCTTAACCAGAACGATAGTACACCATATTCAAGAAATGTTATAAAACATTGAATATTATTCATGTGTGTGCTCATTCTTACTTGAGGATTCCTTCAGTGATGACATTATGACTATGCCCCCCCCCCAATTCCTAAAAAAAAAAGACACTCAGACCTTCAGACTTTTGCTCCCTCCCCCCAATTCAGTTGTCTAGCATGTCTCGCAGCATGTTTCACGCGTGAAAACACGGCAGCGTGGCGTTCTTAAATCTTCATACTGTGATTCATAAGTTTATCGCTCTATAATTCCCACATTTACATATACCTTTGATAATATTTTCTTCATTAATACCCATTTCAAGATCTCTATTCTGTATTATAAAAATTTTTCTAATTTCTATGTCAATTTTTTAAAATTATTTACATGATAATTGATATTTTTTAATCAGATTTTGGAAAACAAAACCTGTGAAAATTTACCGTAATTTATACATTTATCCGCGACTGATGTCAACTATATTTACTGTTACATTTGATTTCTGACGATCATATATCACAGAATGAAGTATATTGAAGGGTGGGTGGGCTAGTGTTACGGAACAGGCTAGGGGGATGAACGTGTAAGATACTATAAATTGTGCATTTGTTAGGAATTACAGGTTTACAGTTTCCTCAGTGATTTTGTGCCACTGCAGACTGTGGTATAGCGAGAAATAAATTAATTTTAGTATTGTTTTATGCGCCTATATAATATTATATATTATATACACAACTACATAAAATATATCATTATGCTATACTATAAGTCCGGATGAGTGATATTTCATCTTAATTGAATTAATTTAATTAAATAAATATACACGTATAAACGACCAACAATAATAATATTAAAGGTATTAATAACGACTGTAATTAAAAATAAAAACCACCAAATTACTATAGGTACTTCAAAAAATATATGAAGGATGACGGTCGTAAGTGATAATTAAAAAGCCGGTTATAACCATTCTCAAGGTATAGACTTAATAATATATTAAACCTTACCATGGAATTAAAAACAATTATAATATTACAATACGAGTACATTGTTTTATATTTTAAAAACGTATTTGTGTTTTTTTTTTCAGACAAAAAAATGTATTGTTATTTATTAAATTATTATCATTATTATTATCATTCTCTATAGTCACTATAGTGGCCATTAAACGCATATATAAAAGGTTTTTATATTATTGTATGCATAGGTATGTCCAGACTTTCTTCGCACTTACCCCCCCCCCCCCAAAAAAAAAAAAAATAAATAAATAAATAAGGTTAGCATTTTTTTGTATTAATTTTCTTCCATAAGCCAAGTAATTAATTGTTTTTAATTCAAAGCATTAAATGCTGGTTATATAAAAACGAAAGATAATGTTACGAGATTATTATTAAAAGTACATTATTTGTATTGAACTTTTTTGTTTGATAAAATACTAATTACAATTAATACTGGGATTGCTATTTTTTTGCAGATAAATATAGAACAAATGTCAACATATACTGATACACTAAAATAAAATTTTAATTTAAGTTACTTCATAATATTCTAGTCTATATTTCGTTGGAGTCATTACTTTAAATTCTTTAATTACATTATCATAAATAATATTATTTGTCATTTGTTGTTCTATGAACAAAAACATTGTTGACTCAAGTCTTTCTTGAGTCATTGTGCTGCGAAGTTTTATCACAGTTTTGTCACAGGGGAATGGTGGTGAAAAATATTATTACATTATAAAAATGTACAAAACCTTTTTCTATCATTTGTAATTAGGAAATTCAGTTATTAATTATTGTAGAAGTTATATATATATAGTAGTATTATGATGAGGAAGGTGGGTATGAGTAAAGAGTATACGGAAGATCGAATCAAGTGAAAATTGAGGACTTGGGTGATCAACCTTAAATTGTTGGAAGAATTGTTGAGACCAAGGAGAAGAAGAAGCCTTTTTTTTTTGTATAAAAATTAGAAAGTAAATTTCCTTACATTTAATTAAAAAATAACAACTATGGGTATACTCGTAAGTAAATAAAAAAAGTAAAATCACATTTGTCAACTATAATAGAAGTTTTTAAAATAAAGTCTCGCCAACACTATTCCGTGATACGATTAGTTGGTACTTGGTATTATAAAATAACAAATATGGAAATGGAATTTGACTTTGGGGAATTTAAAATGTAATTTGTTACCTAAATATACGAGTACGCGGTGGTCCGCATTGTTGCCAATAATCAGTTGCGTTTTTGAGACGATTTAAAATACCCAACACAAAAATATAAATGATATATATTCTAAAAAAAATTCCATCCATATTTTATAACGAATAATGTTTTACTTTTTAACGTTACTGTTACGTTTAGTCATCATTGGTTCAGCACGTATATATTTAATGATACGTTTTGTTTAGTGATATTCTAAATATTTGGTTTTTCGTTTATTGATTACGTTTAGGAACAATATATTTTTTAACGTTATAATAAAATGTTATGGATAACGTTTTTAAGCCCTGTTTCTAAGCTATAAAAACCATTTTACAGCAAAATATAGTATAGAGTTAATAGCCAATATATTTAACTTTAAAACAATTCTGTGTTAATAAAGTGTTATTCATTATAAAATTTCCTTTAGATCTTTCATTTTAAATTCATCATTCAACATTCAGAATCTAAACAAAAGTTTTTCATTAATGAAAGCATATATTCCAAACATTAATAAAATCTAATAATTAATATATAATAAAAATGGTCTTATAGGAAAATTGTCTATGGGTGGACCAAATCACATTCATATCTACCATGATTAAACTATAACTACAGTAGGTACTATGCACTATTCAGACTTTACAAATTATAACAATTTTATTATTTACTATTTTTTTAGGTTCCCATTTATTTATATTGTTTTTATTTTGATTGCCATAATTTCAATCAAAAATGTTTTTACCCTATAAATAAAATTGAAATTAAAAGTAAATATAAAATTTGTATAATGATAAACTAGTTGATAAAAACTGTGATAAAAATCAAATCTCAAGATACGGCTTATCACGTTATTTTTTTTCCTACGAAGATGGGTTCGTCCCGTAGACCCGCCTTTGATTGTACCTACGAGTAGTACGATTATTCCCGTATATATGTATGTATATTATGTTATACTCAATGGTGCCTATGCATGTTTCACAGATTAATAATTCTTAAATTTAAATTAAGTTTGGTCTGTCGATATTTTCATTATTTTATTCGTATATTTTACATAAAAACCTAAAACAAATATTTGATTGACGAAATACGTAAACATTCGGTGGTAGACGAACGATTCTTTCGAGAAAGGTCAATGTAATCATCAGATGTCGAGTAATGTGTGTACTAGAACGATATTTAATTTTTTTGATTGAATTAAAACTGGCTCGCCCGTTCACGTTCTGCCAATGGCCAGAGAAATGATTAAACATTTTTATATAATATGCAATGTACTACGAGTATTACGACCTCAAGTAATAATTTATAGATTATTATCTATAAATAAAAATTATGTCTTAATACATTCGTTGAAACGATAATAAACGTTTGAGATCGTGTTATCAAATTCAAATTATAATTACATCCACGCGTTTTGTCGAGACGGGATTCTTTGGAATAGTGTTATATTGACAGAGAAATAAAAAGAAAAACAACAGTAAATCCGTAATATAAACTTCCTCGCAATCCACAAACACTACTAGTTACGACTGTATAAAACGGTGATTCACTCTCGCGTAGTGTGTCCGCCGTGCGGTAATACTACTACGCCCACGCACATCCGTACCCAATGATTTTTAAACTGGGGTAGTAGTAGACTTGTGTTTCACATTTAGACAATATTATTTAAGTGTAAAGTTTGTTGTAAAAGCGACACCACGTCCGCTGGACAAAACTCATCGTTAACGGGGTGACCAATAATTTGATATATTGTCTGTCGTACAGTATTAAATAATTTTATGATATTCATTATTCCTTCGTCGAGAGGAGGGAGGAGTAAATCGTTTACGTCATTATCGCAACACTTGAGTAAGTAGGTGTTCGATTAATTACGAAACGCGGTCGTTTAAAAATAATTTCGTTCCTCCCACGCCTCGTGCCACTCTGTCGCAGTGGTTATTTTCGTCGCGTGTATGAAAAAAACAACAGTGGGTTTTTCATTTTGTGTAGGAAAACTTGTCGAATTACTGACTTCTTTAGGTGGAATACTGTGTGCGGGGAAAATCAATCGAGGTTTCGGGACATCGACGTTACGAATTTTATTTTTATTTTTTAGTCGTTTCATAACAGAACAGCCTGCGTATAGAACAATAAGCTCGTTATATTATTATCTCGGGACGTCGACGGATATTCGGATTTCCTCGATATCCGATATCCGACCACTACGATAATAATATGGATTATAATTTATGACTTGTAGCGCACCTCGTTGCACCGCCGAGTACTATAGTAAAAAAAAAAAAAAAAAAAAAACACGCCATCGTGTCACCCGCACCCCGCCTGCGTTATCGCAACCGGATCGATTCGCCGGAATAATAAATTATAATTTTTTTTTTTTTTCCTACTTTTCATTAATTAAACGTCAACGGGATTCACTAAATGTCAGTATTTGAACAGCATTAATTGTAGTAGGCTCGTTTAATCGAATTTTATTCAGAAATACGACCGCCACGAGCCTGCTGATTATCGCCGTGACGATGATTGATAACGACGGGGACCGGCCGCGGGGGTGTTTCGGGCGTTCGGGATCGGTCACACTGTGGCGTGGGGCCGGGCCGGCGCGGCGCAGCGGCACGACGATAATGGGGGAAAAAAAAAAAAAAAAAAACCGGCAACAACGTGTTCCGACGACGGCAAACGCCGCACCGCGAGTGCCTGCACGGCGGACGCGGCAACACTGTCGGACCGGTGTGTCGGCGGCGGCGGCGGCGCTCCGTCACTCCGCCCCGTAATATTCGTCCGTTCCCGGTGCCCCCCCGCGACGTTTGCAAAATCGAAAAACCAATGACGATAACACGAGCGCGCGCGCGCGCGCGCATTCTCTCCCGTACGTACGCGCTCACCGCCGTCCCGTCCACGGCACGTCTGCTGTTCCGACTCGTTTCTTTTCCCGTACGTACCTACACGCGCCTATAATTGTAATAATACAATAATAATAATAATAATATACGGTCGATAACCGTAGTAACTCGCGAGAATTTTTGATAACGATACCGGCGGTAATGGCCGTGCGCGGTTATCGTCGTTCGACCGGGTGGTAAATACCGGTTGGGAATCTCGTCGATGGTTTACGCGGCCGCGGAGATCGGCTCGGCCGCCGGGCGGCGATCGTCAGGCAGCGGCGGAGGCGTACGTCGTTTCGCAACAATGTCGAAAATTTTCGGTACGCGCGCGACGCTACTGTTGTGTCGTCCCATCTATATTCTATACCTCTATTTCCCCCCCCCACCCTCCACCCAACCCATAGATCGCACAACTCGGGTGATGATGGTCACCGCACGTGTGGTCCATCTCCCGTTTACTGGGCGCACGGTTGTCTGATCGTCCGTCTTGTTTTTCACGTTTCAGCGCCAACAAGGTAGTGGTCAGCAACGTGCCCAGCGGCGTCCGATTCGAACAGTTGGAACAGATACTGTTGCAGTACGGTCAGGTGAAGGACATCGAAAAGCTCAGTCAACGAGATGGACCGACGCAAGTTGTGCAGATCACGTTCGAGTCCATCGAACAAGCGCACAAGTGAGTAATAAACAACCGCCCGCACGGTGATTCTGGCACTCGAAGCAATCGTGATACACGATATTATTATTGGTACCCGTTGTCTCCCCGGTGGCGATGAAAAGTCATCGGACCACCAGTTCATAATCGATTGCATTCCCATTATTTGATTTGATGCGTCTTACAAAATAAGTTATATATATATATTGTATTGTATTGTATTGTTTTTTTTTTTTTTTTTTTTTACAGTGCATTAGCTAATTTGCCAGGTTTAGAAATTGAGGGTTGTCCTGTAAAAGTCGAACCAGCAATGGAAAGGAGAAATCGTAGTGCGATAAGACCGAGACATGTTGCATATGGTGCGCCCGGCGCCACTCCTGCTATAGGCAACAGACAGACAGAATTCCCATTACGCATATTAGTACACAGTGATATGGTTGGCGCAATTATTGGCAGAGGTGGTTCCACAATTAGACAAATTACTCAGCAGACGAGAGCTAGGTAAAATATTGTTATTTGCTTATAAATATAGTATAAATATCAAACGTAGGTACCTTTGTGCCATTATTTTCAATTAATAGCGATATTAAATTGTGTTCTAGGGTCGATGTTCATAGAAAAGACAATGTTGGCTCTTTGGAAAAAGCTATAACAATTTATGGTAATCCGGAAAATTGTACAAACGCGTGTCGAAAAATATTGGAAGTTATGCAACAAGAAGCTACCAACACCAATAAAGGGTAATTAAGTCATGATTATAGTTAAACTGTTTTTTTTTTGTTTATAAAATTTAAGAATTTCATAGCTGTTGATGAAAATGTAGGTTATCAATTAACAAGTTACTATAAGAAGTTCCTAATAATATGTTTTAGTGATGTGATATTGAAGATATTGGCTCATAATAATCTGATTGGTAGAATAATCGGAAAGGAGGGTAATACTATCAAGAGAATTATGTCCGAGACTGAAACCAAAATCACTGTATCTAGGTAAGTCAAATGTACAGTGATAACATTTGTAAAATATTACAGTCGGTTATTATTTAAATAATATAAATAATTTATAGCATAAATGACATCAACAGTTTCAACTACGAAAGAATAATTACTGTTAAAGGCTCAATAGATAATATGTCTAAAGCAGAGGCTCAAATTAGTGCTAAGCTCCGACAGAGTTTTGAAAACGATCTTCAATCAATGGCTGTAAATATTTATACTTGGTCTACCATTTATATTTAAATGTAGTCAAATTTACTGACGTATTGTGTATATTTGTATAGCCCCAAACTGTTATGTTCCCCGGACTCCACCCAATGGCAATGATGTCAGCAACAGGTATAACTTATCCAGGCCGCGGTGGTCCAACTAGTTATCAGCCGTTTGCACCAGCACCATATGCCCCTATGTATCCAAATACCATTCCACCAATTAACCCAGCCTTGGCTGCTGATATTCAGGTATAAATTTAAATAAATAATATGCAGTATTAAAAAGAAAAACTATATTAATATTTAAATTAAATTTTTGTCTTCACATCTATTAATATTCCTTTATTTCAGGAAACTGCATTTTTGTTTATACCAAATAGTGCTGTTGGTGCTATAATTGGCACTAAAGGTTCAAATATCCGTAGCATGATCAGATTTAGTGGTGCATCTGTAAAAGTTGCATCTACAGAAAACGAAAAACCAGGAGCAGCAGTAGATGCAAACAGTGCACAGCAAGCTAGCCGAAAAGTGACAATTGTTGGTACGGCAGAAGCCCAATGGAAGGTATACCATAATTAATAATTATCTTAATTACGTTATATTTAAACCCCATCTTCTTCTATAGGCTCAAGGTATGATATTTGACAAACTGCGAGATGAAGGTTTTGTGCCTGCCACTGAAGAAGTTCGATTAACAGTTGAAATATTGGTGCCAAGTAGTCAAGTTGGTCGCATAATTGGTCGAGGAGGATCAAATGTTAGGGAATTGCAAAGAGTGACTGGATCCATTATTAAACTGCCAACTCAAGGATCAACAGATGGTACTGAAGATACTACTACAGTACATATTATTGGTCACTTTTTGGCTACTCAAGTAAGTACTATAGTAATATTAATAGTTTCTTCATTAATTAATCTCGTTATGTAAATGTTTCAGTCGGCTCAAAGAAGAATTCGTTCTATGGTCGCATCTGGAGCAAATCCAGCACCACGACCACAACAACGCAGCAGCAGACCCACAGAAACACAACAGCAGTGAGTTAATGACAGTTACCGTTAGTCTCTAGCAAATTTCTCTCCTCCACCGACATTAAATATTTGTTTAACACAAATATAACAGATAATTATTGTCACTCTTATGATACATTATTGTTGTAATTGTCGGTTTATTTGCTATAGAGATTAACGGCTGTCTTTCCTCACAACAATTTAAGAGCTACTGTTGACCTCATGGTCAAAAGGAGGGGATGTGACTGATTGCGTGACCAAGAGTACAAACGATTGTTAGGGTATAGAAAGGACGGGTTTTACCTCTATCTACCTTTGACAATCGGCTCTTTTTATACATGATTAAAGTTAGGGATTTTTTTTTTTTTTTTAATTAAAAAAAAAGAGGGAGACAAAATTTTGAAAAAAGCTTTTTTTTCCTTAAATTTATTTTTGATAAATTGTTAAAAGTTATTTAATTTTTAATTTATTATTTATTTTTTTTTTTGTTAATTTTTTTTTATATTTAAAAAGTATATATTATATATATATTTATATATTTATAAAAATTTTATAAAAAAAAAAAAATAACTATGGTAGGGTGTAGCTCTCCCTTCCCAGGAGGGTTGCATAGAAAATGGAGATATAAAATTTCAAACCAAGTAAAAATAACCCTCAAAATTAAAAAAAAAATTTTGATCTTTCTAAATAACATCTTCTCCCATAAAATAACTTAAATAATACGCAATCTATTATAATTTTTTTTTTTTATATATATATATATATATACTTTTTTCACTAGGTTTAAACATAAACCTGTTGCTACAAATTTAGCGATAATCCATCCATCCCCCACTTAAAAATTTAACAATGCTGCAGTAGCATTTCAAATGGACTAGTAGGAGGTCTAGTCCATAAAACAATTGTTATTCTATATTTTAATTAAAAAAAATTAAATTGTTAATATGTAACAATTTTGTCTCCAGCCTCTTGTTCTAGACTCGCTCACATTACATATTCATGAACACATACTCAACTTATTATGGGCATTATAGAATTATATAATTGTAATTCAAAATAACTGTCTGTGACCTAAAATATTGTGATTGACGTCAATAGCATATTTTTTTGTAATTTAAACACTACACAATAGTATATATTCAGTTAATTGTTATATTTACATTTAATAATAGAATTATATTTAGAACAAGACCGCTCTGACCAAGCAACCCCAAGCTTTACGAAGCGCTTAACCAAAGATACATTATACATAGCTCGGTTACTGGGGGAATTGAAAATAATTAAACATTTTACATTTTTCGGTTAAAAAAAATGTTGTAAAACACTAATTAATTATTATTAACGCAACTTCATGGGCATTTAAATATCTAAAAAAAAAAACCAGAATTGAAAGTTAATTATTATTATTATTATTATTGTAGGATAGGTATTTGTAGTTTTGTGGGCACATTTTCTCCCGTATCTTAATTTTTTGTTTTAAATTTATGTATTCATGTCTTAAATAAAATACTAGTTGAATCTGTATAAATGGCCGTTTATGTCTTAATGGTGTAATTTTTTAAGTCAACAAATTTGTATTAGTTATAGTAGAAATTAAAACGGCTGATTGATATGATATGACACATTTTATATAAATTAAACAATGTAAACGGGGTTTATTATTTACTGCTGAATATCCACCATCAATTCCTATTTACAATATTACACATATTTAAAATTATAAAATAATAATAAAACAAAAATAAAACTGGATTATTCACCATGTACCCATGTTTATTTTACAATTATATTTTATTATAAAATCATTTAATATTTAATTTGTTAATATTAATATGAAATTGCAAAATCGAAAGTCATATTTATTTTACATTTATAACAAAATAATAAAAAGTAACTTATAGTGCTCGTCTTTTTAGTTTTAATTTTTATTATTTATTATTATTATTATTGTATCATTGAGTGCTTCATTTTGGGCTTTAATTTTGTTTCTTGGACTAAAATAATCATTATATTTATGACATGAACGCTTTTACAATTATTATTTTTTATTTATATCTTTAATATTTAGTTTTGAAAACTTATAATTGTTGTATTAGAATTAAATTAAAAAATTAATCAATTTTTTTTTTACTCATAACGAGGATAATATCTAATTATGTAATAATATACTCAAAATTGCCGTTCTTTAATATTTAAGAAAAATAATACTCACCTTTAATGCAAGGTAGTATAACCAAATTTCTTTTAGAACGACAATTAAGGGTATACTGTATTCACATTTGAATTACATAAGCTGTGTTGATTTACATCAGTGGATGAATTAAATACCCTTTAAAAGTAAAGGGATCTAATTTTGTTTGAATACATTTTGGCTCATGAAGCGTTCAAGTCATTGGATAAAAACAAAACTTGAAAAAAAAAAAAACAAAAAAAAAATTTTATATATAATAATATGTATTTAGATCACCCATATAAGCCATAAATAAATTAACACGAAAATTAGCATTATATATATAGAATTATTGTACGCTTTATATTTTTTTTTCTTAAAAATTGAATTTTTATTTCAAAACTTATCATAGAATAGTTTGGTGAAAGGGTTAGTAAAAAATTTAAATAAATAAATAATAATAATTAAAATATGAATAATGATTTATAAACTATAATATTTCTATAACACCACTGGTAGGTAAGCCGACTGTAAAAAAAAATTTAAGTAAAAATATAATATTAAAAATAAGACCGAGAAAGAGCTAAGTAAACGCAGGGAAAAATACCATGACAGCCTCACCCGGACACAACAGGAGTATAATATATTATTTTGATATTTTTTATTTTGGGGGGGATGTTAGGCTAGGATGCAGTTTTTTTTCTACAATCTGTCCATCAGCCGTTGAGTGCATTTTTTCCAATGAATCCGATGTGTCGTTTGTAATAGAATTATAATATCTGTGTATGCATGCAGTCAGGACTAAGATAATTATTTACGTACGTTGCATTTTGTATTAATTATTATTATATATATATATGTGTCGGAGATATTATTATGTATTCGGTTATCTTGTTCTTGTTTAATTTTGACGACGTTCCGCGCGCTGTTAATTAGTTTTGTATACAAACGTGCATTTTATTAATATGTGTATAAGTGTCCAGTGTTCGTAAACGCTGTGTTACAGTCTCCTTTTTCTACCATGGGAAAAAAATTAAATTATTCTAGTTATAAAAAATTTTTAAAAATAATAATCGTATATGTATGTATGTATGTATGTATGTATGTATATGTTAAATATATATATATGTATGTATATTATATTTGTTTGTCTAACCAATGTTTTTTTATTTAACCTTTGTATTATATACATTCTGACGATCCTTTTATTAATAGTTCCTAAGAAAGATTTAGCACCAAAACAATATAGTATAAAAATAACAAAAGATATTTATGATGTATGCACAAATGATAAGTTTTTTTTTTTTTGGTCATACAGTCATTTGTTCCCATATTTATTATTTGAATTATGCAGTGATAAAATACTGCCAATCATATTAGTTAAGCAATAACTAATAAGTGGGGAACAGATTTTATTGTAATAAAAAAATCAATATATGAACCAATTTTTCTTAAAATATGGAATAAAATATATAAATATTGAAAAAATTATAATAAATATTAAATAAAAATAAAACAATGTATAGGTGTATAAAACTATTAGTATTATTTCGGAACAAAGCAATGAAAAACATATTGTTGAAGGTTTGCAAATAAAAAATGGCGACTGCTAGTCGAAGAATACTCTTAGATGGATATGTTTTATATATTGAAAAAATAAAAAAAAATTTTAGCAACTCTTAAAATGTGTAAAAATGCACATATAAAAAATTGGCTTTGTAGGTCGCTAGATAATTTTGTTTTTATAATTTATTTTACCTTTGTGCGATATTCTCAAGTTGTTAAAAATGAAAAATGCATAAAGATGTTTTTGAACAAAAATCGCAATTACACACAATAATAAAAAATGGTATTGACACAAGACTATTTTTAAATTTTAAAATGTATTTAAATTGTTAGATTTTCATTTTTCTTAAAATATCATGAAAATTGCCTGTACAAAACCAAAAACCCTTGAAAATTGGGTGTACGTCGTTCTCTTAAATAGTTGCATGTGAATACCGTTAAGATAAAGCAAATATTGTTGTATCGTCGAAAATCAATGAAAACATAAAATATTTACCAAATATGCAAAATTATGTATCTCTACTCAAATATGTGAAATAAATTTGAGATAATTTAAATTGGAATGATTTAAATCTTACACATATTTTATCGTATTAAAAATATCTCCATTCCAATAAAAATTTGTACCTATTTACAATACATAAATTCCGTTTCCTACTAATAATTTTGGTAAAAGAATCAAGTTAATTAACGTTTATTTACAAATAAATAACTGGTTAATATTGTTTTTTTACTAGGTATCTATTTTGTGCAAGTAAATATTTTTTTAATTAAGACAATCGGGCGTTTTTTTAAAAACGTCGGTGCCCTAAGTATTCATGAAAAATGTATTGAACACTAGAAGATAAATGTTTATGATGGTACCGGGTTAATATTACGAGTATTATTACAATCGAGCAGATAATAGTTATTGAAATAAAAATGTACAGAGTATAACCTATAACGGCTAGTTATTGAAAATTGTAATATTGAATAGAACAAAAGTTATTGCATTAATGTATTTTGTCAAATGGTCAGCCCGTTATACTCTGTATGTTTTTATTTCAAATAACTCGTCATCGTGTCTAAAAATCATTATTAAATTACCTGTTTGAAATTAAATGGTTGGTGGCGGGGAAGAAGATTTTCGCACTCGGGACCAACATTTTGCATTGTATTATTTGAATCGCGCCGTAGCCTAGTGGATTATTATACTGGGCCACTGCGGTGTCTTATCCGTACGCGAACTGTTAATTAAATGTATTATTTTTTTTTTTCATGTGCCATAATATGTTGCCCACTAAATAAATGCGTGTGATGTGTTTCGTAACAAATCGGGTGATATTTTGGAATGAATTTTCAACATTATAGCGATCGTTTTCCCGGACAAATTTCTCCACAATATTTGAATGTGGCTTTTCTCAGCTGAATATAAAACATATTATAATATAATTGCCATTTGATAAAAACAATTATCTATTAAACAATACAAATATTCTCATCTTAGCGTGTCACGCGTGATAAAGATTTATAGATAAATTTGACAGATGTACAAAATATACCATATCTTCGTAATATTCAGTTATCCATCATTGATACGGTCTGTTCGTGTTGTTAATATTTTGATTTATTGTTTTTAAATGGCTACCGTTTTTCAAAAAAAAAATTGCCCACCTATCGATATGAATAAAATGTCAACCTAGCTGATAGCGTGACATCATCGCGGCTTGATAAGGACCTACGAAACATGCAATAATTATAAAAAGTCGGCCGTGTTTCTTGACAATTTAAACTTTGCGAGTTATTTATACACCGCGCACTATTATGCTCGCAAAATGTCAATTTCTCTTCGAAACGTACCTACGAATTTTATATAAATTATATATAAAAGACATTCTTAATTATTAAGAGGACGTTGACATAGAGGTACCCGTTTTTAAAGATTTTTGTGAAATTAAAATCCGACAATTTAAAAATATTTTAGTATACTTTAATGTATTTTAAAAGTATGATAAAAATATTCCCGTGTTAGTACCTCATTTTATTGTTGTGTAATTGCTATATTTGTTTAAAAAAAAAAAAAAAACCATATATGTTGTACTTTCCTTCTTAATTCAAGTTTTATGGCTGGCAAAATCACGGCCTAAAATAGTGTGCAGCAGTACCTACGACACTGTTATAGTGTAGTACGAAATCGGAATTGTGCAGTACAAAACGAAAAAGGGTGTTAAATATAGTTAAAACTTTTTTATTTTTGTTTTCTTATAGTAATTAAATCATTAATACAAGAGTGTTAATGCCATTTGAAGATTTTTTTATCCATTTTGTCTTCAACTGGTAAAGTGTTAATATTGGACGAAAAAAATATGGATTGTGAGCGTTAATAGATTCAAACAGATAGATATTCTAATAATATTCAAGGACCATTATTATTAAAAACGTGGTGTGCTGTGCACAGAAGTGCCTTATTAGCGTCGTGGGGACAACTGACATCTAATGCAATCCAAGTGCGTACACTTATTGTTGCATGTTCGGCTACGCCTATATCTTCATAATTCCATCAATCTGGCCTCGGAACCAAAGAATTGAAAGGTATAGCAAATAATGAATGTAGGTATGAGTTTTACACGGTTTCCAAAAAATTTTGAAATGAGGTGGACTGTTCTTATATACATACAACTCGCTTCTAGGAATTCTACAAAATTGGCGTAGGTACCTATTTTAGTTAAATATTTTTAAAAAAAATAAATCAGAAGATAACGATGTCAAATCTGAAGGATTTTATAGAATACCTATTGGCAGATTATGTCAAGACGATGATGTTGCTTTGTTTTTTATTAACGGACCTCTGTTATCTTTATAGTAGATTTCCAAAGCAAATGCAAACGGGAGACGTGTTAATATTTGATATTGTACAAATAGAAAAAAGAAAGTTGTCCAAATTATTGAAAATTTAAAAGTGAGCCCGTTATTGGGTGGATGTGGGAGTATGTGTTCGACAAAAACACAATTATTGTAGGTAACTCATAATCTAGAATTTGAAAAAAAATATTATTAAACTGCGTAACATTGAATTATTTGTTAAAAGTCAACAATCGAGAAGAAAGAAACATAATCTACCCATATATACAATACGAAATGGTGTGATTGAACATATTGTTAATTATCTCAACACCGGTCTTGATTCATCCGAACGGCTTCCATTGAAAGTTTTAGAAAAAGTAAGTGATATAGTAAGTGACGAATAACTTCAAAAAGCCCATCAAGTAATCTGACCCGATTTTGAACTAGCTGATTTCGTTACGTCTTATAAAAAAGCTGCTGGGACACCATGCGTATAAAAGATAAAAAATTATCATCTAATCTTCTTGATTCGTGGAAACGGCTCTAATTAGCACTGCTGTGGTAAATCATTTTAATTTTGTAAAAATTGTGTGGAAAAAATCATTATTTTAATAATTGTTAACGTTATATTAAATATTATTGAATTTATATTTTTTGGTGTTGAGTTACTTGTAGTATTATTTATATATATTATTGAATTTTGTATATGCAAAATGAACTACTAAAATTAAATTCAAGTTCGTTGAAAACAGTAACTAAATTCAAAAATAGTGATAATAATAAATAATAGATAATACATAATAGTTAAACAAAAATTTAACTTTATTCATTTCGTTCATGCATTTTGAACGTAGTTCGTTTGAATTAGTTCATTCTAAGGTCTGCTGGAAATGGAAATAGACAGTTTTGACTCAGTACCTACAGTGGGGAACCCAGAGCACCATATTATAGTGTACATATAGCAGCGCTCTGCAGGTATTGATTTGTTTTGCAAATATAATTAGGGATGTTATATATTGGAAAAAAAAGGATCGATACTTTTATTTGGCATCGAATTGAAAATTAATAAATATCAATAATAAAATATCCAGAGAGTAAAAAAATGTTCTAAAATACGAGGTTACTTTTTTTCCTCGTTCATATAATATCATCTATTATTTTTATTAAATGTTTTTAACATCGATCGGTCAACAACTAGCTCTTAGCAGGACTACAGGTTTGGATCGAAAAGTAGACAATTCAAAATGCTATAATTATTATAAGTAGGTAGTAAGTAATAACACAAATAGATAATTGAAAAACGCGATCAACTGAATTTAATGATTAAGTATAAATGTTTTGATACGTGATATCGATTCGATTAGATAACTAAGTGTATAATTTTCTTTTGATAAAAGTAAAATATCTAATCAGTTGGTAGTATCGATATTCTTCTATACCTACCAAAAAGTACTCGTATGGGAAAAAAGTATCATCGGTACTTTACTCATAGTTTCGTAACATTAAATATACCTAATTATTCATCAAAATGATGAAACAGACATACGGTAGTATGAACACAAATCGTCCTTGTATATTCTTATATTTTTTTAACATTTTTGAAATTTTTGATTTTCTTCCCGTGATTTATTGTACGGTTGGACGCAAAAATGATTTTCCCTTTTGATGCTGAAATTCCTAAAACAATGGTCTTTTGCTATTACACGCATGGCACTTATATAACGGTCAAAATCTATATTTGATTGATTTATATATTATACCACATTCAAAGTAAGTATTCAAATTTGAGACGGATGACGGTTGTTTAAAATAGTTGAAATTCTGAACTATAGGTATAAATAATAGACGACAGTGGCGTACACGGGAATTTTCTATGGGGAGGGGGATGAATATATTTTCTACAAAGTTTACCAATACTGACACTTATACAATGTTATAAAATAGAACATGTTATAAATTATTAAAACTTTATTTGAATTTTACAGTAAAATATCTATTACAAAAACACTATAAAGGCAAAAAATTCTAAAAAAAAAAAAATAGGTCAAGGGGCGGATTTATCCTGTGTACAACACTGATAGGTGATATTTATCATTTAAGCATCACAACCGCTGGTGTGCGGTGCAGAATAATAAATAAAAAAACAACACGATACGTCTCTGACATTAAAAACCTCGGGTTGACATTTCAAAATCAAAAGACGATTGTTAATATTATAATAATTAATAATATATTAGTGTAGGTACCTATACTTTGGAAAGAGTGAAAATTCAAACTGTATTATAATGTCAAAAAGAAAATCTCGCAATATGTAAAATGGAAATCTAAATAAATGTCATTTATGTTATTATAAGAATCAATCTGTATACATTTTGGGATTTTAAATGCGTAACGTAGTGATTATAATGATATGGTATATACGCCGAAATAAGTGACGAAATTGTTTATCCAATAACGATTTTCATAAAACGGGTTATTATTATCTTCACGAAAAAAAATTCCTCGACAAAACTTTTGCGTATATTGCATATTGTATGTATTATATATTATATAGGTAGGAAACTATGAATGCTGAAAGTTGCGCGATAATGTATATGTTACGCCGAATTCATGAAATCGGCAATATTTCTGCCGATTTCATGAAAAAAGCAACGTCGTTGCCGAATACGTGAAATCGGCAATTCGACTACCGATTTCATGAATTAAGCAGACTTTTTTTTGCCGAATGGCATGAATTCAGTTGCCTATTACATGCATTCGGCAACACATTATTCGATACACATTTTTAGACGGTCGCAAGTGTACCCATTGGCCTTGTCAGCCATTATTCAATCTCTGCAGTCTCCACACGCCGCGCCGCCGTTATCTTAATTACCTAAACTCTAAAGTATGATACGAATAACCGGTATGTAACAATAATAAGACAGTTTCCTCAATATTTTACG